>JAUBNY010000023.1:845707-864018 GCA_032275445.1 Crypturellus soui | reverse complement strand
TATGTTATGTCTCTTTTCTTTCTGCTACTAATTAGAATATTCTCTAATCAGCATATTTTAAATCACAGAATCATTGAGGGTGGAAGGGATCATCTTGTCCAAACCCCTGGCTTGAGCAGGCTCACGTATAGCACATTCCACAGGATTTTATCCAGACAGCTTTTGAATATCCCCAAGGAGTCTCCAAGGAAGGAGTTTTTTTCTCATATTCCTCTTAGAGAACTTCCTCTGCCTGTTGCCAGAGCACCACTGAGAAGAGTCTGGCCCCATGCTTTTGGCACCTTCCCTTCAGATACTTGTATGCATTGATAAGATCCCTTCTCCAGTCTTCTCCAGCTCTTTCAGCCTTTCCTCACAGGAGAGATGCTGCAGTCTCCTAATCCTAGTAGCTCTACACTGGACTCTCTCCAGTATTTCCGTGTCTCTCTTGTACTGAGGAGCCCAGACCTGGGCAGAGCACTCCAGGTCTGGTCCCGCCAGGGCTGAGTAGGTGGGGAAAATCACCTCTGTTAACCTGCTAGCAACACTTTTCCTAATGCAGACCAGGATCCCATTGGCCTTCTTGGCCACAAGGACACATTGCTGGCTCACATTCACCTTGTTGTCCACAGGACTTCCACAGAACCTCTCTGCTCTCCAGAATTTCAGTCCCCAGTCTACCCTGGTGCCTGGGGTTATTCCTTCCTAGTGCAGGACCCTGCTCTTGCCTTTGTTGAACTTTATGAGCTTCCTCACCTCCCAGCTCTGCAACCTGTCCAGGTCCCTCTGCACGGCAGCACAGGCCTCTGGGGTATCAGCCACTTTTCCCGGTTTTGTATCACAGTAAACTTGCTAAGGGTGCTCTCTGGCCCTTCATCCGGGTCACTGATGATTAAGTTCAGGACAGCTGGACCCAGTACTGAACCCAGTGGTATAACGCCAGCTACAGCTAAAATCGGCCCTGCTGATCACAACCCTCTGAGCTCTGCCGTTCAGACAGAGCTCTGCCGTTCAGAATCCACATCACTATCTGCACATCTAACCCACAGTTCCTGAGCTTGCCTATGAGGCTGTTATGGGAAACAGTGTCAAAAGCCTTGCTGAAGTCAGATAGACAGCATCCGCTGCCGTCCCCTCATCTACTCAGCCAGTCATTCGTCACTGAAGGCTATCAGATTGCTTAAGCATGATTCCCTTGGAAAGCATGGAAAGCATTGGTGAATCCATGCTGACTACAGCTGATCATCTTCTTTTCCTCCGCATGCTTGTAGATGACATCCAGGATGAGCTTTTCCATCTCTTTCCAAGAGACGGAAGTGAGGCTGTGAGGTTGATCGGCCTGTCGTTTCTTGGGTCCTCCTCCTTGCCCTTTTTGAAGACTGAATTAATAGGTGCTTTCTTCCAGTATTCAGACACTTCTCCTGTTCTGCAGGATGTAATTCAAATGCAATTGAGAGTGGCCTAGCAATGACAGTTCTCTCAGCACTTTTGGGGCATCCCATCAAGGCCTATGGACCTGTGGGTCATTTGCCTAAATGATGTCTAACCCCATCCTCCTCCTCCACAAAGGAAAAGTCTTCTTTTCTCCATGCTTTCTGCCCAGTTCCTAGGGCTTGAGATTCCTGAGGGCTGTTCTTACCAGTAAAGACTGAAGCAAAGCAGACACGCAGTATCTGCTCTCTCTCTATCATTCAGCACCAGGGTCCCTGCCCCATTCAGCAGCAAGCCAACATTCTCCCTTGTTACAGATGCATTTAAAGAAGTCCTTCTTGCTGTCCTTGACATCCCTTGCCAGATTCGAGTCTGAATGGGTCATACCCAAAAGATACAGTCTATCTGGGGAGCTGAGAAAACAGAGGCAACAGTACTATATCCTCACCGATACACAGAAGCAAATCAGTAAGGCAAAATACCTTGTGCTGAGAACTGCAGTATACATGCTTTGTTTTGGGTTTTGTTTGTTTGTTTAGTTGATTGCTTGCATTTTTTAAATTTTGTTTTTACTTTGGACTAGTTTCTTATCTATTCCCAATGAGGTAATGCTTGTTTACTGCTGGAGAACTTCAGGTGTGCTGCTGAAGCACATCTCTCTGACTAGGTTTAATCTGAACAGTCTGTACATTTGGTGACACTGGCTGATAATGTGAAACAGAATGTGGATGACGAAGAAACTCCGTGAGTGAAGTAATACTCCTGCTGCATACTAAAATGTTAAAGTAGAGGTACACAAAATAACTTATTGTCACTCAAAAAAAAAGTCTGTAGTAGAATAAGGAATTAAGTCATAACCTTCTGAATCCTACAGTGGTACTACAACTTCTAGGCAAGTTTCATCCTAAATGCACTGTTATTGAGAGGAATATATATATAACCTTTAAAGTAGAATAGGAGGATGCCTTAATAATTAGAAGGTTCCAGCCATGTACTACAGAACTGTGCTTCTGCCAAAGTGGGAGCTCAGCAGTTAGCATTTGTGACACCACTGATAGTTTTAATTGCTGTGTTGGTACTAACAAACGTGTAATGGCATAAAGCATGGAGAATTTCATTACAGTTTTGGCAAACCCGAACTGAAAGAGAAAGCAGCACAGATGGCTGAAATCAGTAGTAAAATGTTCCATTTCATGTCTGCAGAAATCATTAGACAGTGGTTAAAGAGATGTTATTAATGCATAAGATTCACTTGGGGAGTTATGTTTCCGTAATGTGCACTAAAACAATGATACTTCTGTTTTTGTTTTTAAGAGGAACCATTGCCAAATGCAGACATGTCCTCTGCAGTCATGAAATGGGTTTATCAGCAGTAAAAGAGATGCAGCTTTTCTCAAGGGCTTATATTTTTCCTTTCCCAGATCAACATAGTCAGCAAGTAGCAACGTGGCTGCGGTTTACTGTTCGCTGTTGCCAAAACTTAATCTTATCAGTTTTATGGAGTTTGCACAAAAGTAACATGTTGATTTGATCCTGACAGTAAACCGGGATGAGAACTTTTGTAAGGCAAATCAGAGCATCAAAATTTGCCCTACTTATCACACATGGTAACAAACGGCCAGCTAAATGCAGCATTTGTATGATACTGATAAAAGATACTGTTTTTAACAGTATGTTACATATGATTAGCCACTGCTTAATCAGAGATGCCTTTCTCAGTGCCTCTTATGTTACTGTAAAAGACAAGGCAAAACCTCTGTAGCTTTTTGGCTACAGAGTTTAAAAACATGGTTTTATTGCTTTGCGTGATGAAGTTGCACAGCAGTTATCAGCACTGTAATCACACTGCTTCTTTGCCATGCTAACAAAATCCTTTACAAGTATCACTGGCGTAATACAGGGTAATTTATTGATTTTTAGCCTCTGTGAAGAACCGCAGTCTTATTGATTCACCCACCACTTACAAACCTCTGTCTTGCTCTTAAAACCCTTTTTATTAGTACAGTTTGGTAGTTTCTCTTTGTTTTATAGGTTTATCTCCTCCTTCTTCCATGGCAGGGAGGCAAACATGTGTCACTAGGAGAGTTCATAAGTCTAAAAACTTATATATGAATTCAATCTCTCCAATTAAATTCATTTTCTGGATACTTAGACACTCTTGAGCTTCCTGAAGCAGAAGCCCACCTTGACCTGAAGCAGCCGCTCTGTTTCTAGAAGTCGGAGACAACTAGAACACCTTGCATTTTTCTAGATTTGCTTATTCTTTTATATCTCCAGAATCCAAAAATTAAAAACCAAACAAAAATAATATTAAACCATAAACAAAGTTTGGTCCCATTTGAAGCCAAAGGGAATTTTGCTAGTGGTTTCAGTGGAAACAGGATTTAACTTCTAACTCTACCCCCACTGTATTTTTAGAACAACATATTTCCTGAAAACTGTATTCCTTTTTAATAACAAACATGCAGAACCATGAATTAAAGGTTTAACAGAGCTATAACAACACTGTTAACTGTTCTGATTTGTCCTATAAAATCTTGTTTCCCCTCATGCTTTCCCGTTAAGCTGTAGTGCTATACTCCTGTTATTTTTGTCTATAATCAGCGCTTCAGAATTTTAGCAGCGCTGCACAAAGCTCCATTTAAAGTAAATATCTGGCCACCTTCAGAACTAGTAGCTAAGGGATGAGGCTTTCGTATTGTACAATGCACTAAGTACAATGGATAAATATATACTAGGAGAAATTAAAACAAATGAAACTTTTATGCAGTGGTCCACCTAAAAATAAGCTTTATCATTTCATCTCATTTCATGAGCAACACCCAGGTATTTGGTTGATCAAAATTAAAAAAGAGGCAAGAACACACTTTGAAACCAATTCCCATTCTAGATTAAGCATGGAACTTTCTGAGGAGCAGGGGCATAGAGCCTGTGGTTTTTGAACTCCATGGGACTATAGAGCCTGTGGTTTTCAAACTCTATAAGGGCTGTAGAGTCTGTGGTTTTTGAACTCCGTGGGGCTGGCAAGCACTTGAGGACTCGTGTTAGGCAACCAGCTACTAGACTGTGTCAAATGCAGGGATGCTGCATAGGCTAGTGAGACGCCAGGCATTCGGGGATTCTGTGTGGGGATGCAGCTGAGCCCCAGCGCTGTCTCCATCCCTCAGGAAAGCAGCAGGGCCTTTGCAGAGCAGTTGTCTTCTCCTGCCCTGAGTTGCTCCTGGAGGGCCTGGTGCCTCCAGTGTTCAGTCTGGTACTCAGCACCGGTGTCTAGCAGCTCTGCTTGATGGAGCTTGGTGGGACCGAGAACCTTGTCCTCCACACCTGTACCAAACGCTCAGCTTTCAGAAGGTTTTTGGATTCTGGCAAATTAAGTGTCTTTGTAATTGCTGTGGAGAGATGTGTAAACAGACATAGGGGCAGTCAGTAATGACAGGTAACAGCTCACTTCCAGATCATCTGTGATACTTTGTACTTTTTCCAGTAATCATGTTTTTCATTCTTTCTTGGGACTTTATTCTCCATGTACTCTTTAGCTTTTCACAGTTCACAAGTTGACATTTGCATAATTAGGGAGAAAAATGTCCAATAGATATTCATAGAAATATTTCAAGTGTCATAGAAATGGTAACTAAAAAGCTACCAGCCTCTTCCTTTCCTCCTTCACCCCAGAATACCACTTCTTGAAGATGAAGCAATTAGTACTGTCAAATCGGCCAGAGACAGTATGGCAGTTACCACATTTTCTTCTTCCTTCTATTTGTGTCCTTTGGCCTGCCACTAATCCTTCACTGTCTGCCAAAGCTTTTCTAAAGTGCGTGTATCATGTAAATACCACTTCTTACTCCATTTTTTACATTTTTTTTCCAAAATATCTTCTGTAAGTTTCTGACAGTGAAAATAGTGAAATAGTCATCTGTGAGAGTCTGTCCTGCCTATTCTACTTCTTATCCCACATGTATTGCTTAGGCCTCATTTTCTAATATTCATCTGATCAATTCCTAGTTGTTACTCAGTTTCTACTTTCTATTGTGGAACTCCTAAACTCCTATTTCTTTGCCTTGTTTTCTCTCCAGAAATTAACATCTTTATCTAATACAGGTACAATTCCCTTTTTTTTTTTTTTTTTATTTCTGTCCATGGTAGTTTGTGAAAGGCAATAGAAAGCAGTAACAAGGTGCAGGTCCCATTGGCTAGCATTTCTTGGAAAACCTTATCAAACTGTAAAATAACCAGCAACTCCAAGAGCTCATATTCAAAGATTCAGACTGGAAGGTACTTGATTTTTCCATATTTAACTGCTTTTGACGTATTAAGAAGACAGTGACTCTGGTCTTGTTCTTTCTTACTTTTCTGCTTGCTGTAATTCTTGGTCAGCAGTGTCAAGTGTTCATTCAAGAAGGAGAGTTTGTGTGTGTACATTACCTGTGGGAGCCTTTCAAAGACAGGAATAGCATTCACAGCACTTCTGCAGAGATGGATTTCCTCAAAAAACGTGGATCAGAGCCCAGTAAATAACAATTCGCATAAACAACTGCTTTAACCGTGAAGACGGTAACAGCCATTTTGCTGTCAACCTCGTGTAAAGACACAGTGCCAAAAATCTCTGAAACCAGCCTCCAAAGGGCAGGTATGTTTTTCCCTAATATTCAGTGTTAGGCTTGCAAGTGTTGCTACTTGTTTTGTATACTGCAGAAAACCTTGTGTTTCATTTGCTTAAATATCAAGAAAGGGAGAAATCGTCAGCCAACAAAAGCAGCAACAGCAGCAGCTGTGTGGATTCAGTTCATCTGAGCAAGGCATTTTAAGCAGCGTTCTGTTTCTGTCCATTTGTGCCTTAAGTAAGAGCAATTTTCATTTGTTTCTTAGAAAGCTTTTGGAAATTCCTGGCCATAATGCTTATGTAATAACAGGGAAGGTAAAAATTTGGAAGCACTTCGATAGAAAAATCATGAAAGAAAAATGTTTTAAATATTCCTTAGATGAGAGGGAAGATGCAATATTTTTACTTTATAAAATTGTTGAATGTTTCTCTACTGTCTGGCACAGTAGCATCCAGATTACAGTGTCAATATTTTTAAAGATTAAAGCATGAGGTATGGACAAATTCTTCTCTTACTTAAATATATATAACTAAACATTATTTTCAATCATGTTGTAAAACTGAACGGTAACAATTCTTTGTCTGGGTGTTAAAAAAATCAGCTCCCCATTTCATATACATAACATTTACCTAACAAATTAGGATCAGCCGTAGAGTCAAAGGATAACAAAATGTGATCCTGGGGGTTCTTAAAGAAGCTATATACAAGAAAAAGTTGGGGGGTGTTTGTTTCCCTTTGTTTCTTACAAATAAATCTATTACTTAGAGTCTACAGCAGTAGGAAAATATGCATCCCAAGTGTTGGTAGTACATATGAAAGGTGTGGTCATTTTGGTCCACACAGTATTAAGTATACCAGAGAGAAAACTATATCAAGTATGACAGCTTAGGTCTTAATAGGTCCTGTGCGTTCCCATAAGAAAAATCTTCGAATGCTTTTAAATCATACTGCTAATTCCACGTGTGAGCAATGGAACACAGCAGAGTGTGCATCCAAGCAAGCACAAAATGAAGCACACTAATTTTAGTCAGTGAAAAGAGGCACAAAAGGTCAAATCTTAGTAATAATGTGTAGAAGAGCACCCACTCACTACCACTTCTTCTTCTGCAGTATTAATATCTATTTTAGATGAGATTCTGTTCTGTGTTGCTGAATACGCAAAGTAGAGTTCAAAGTTTGAAAATGTGCCGAATGAGAGTTTGTTTTCATTGATCACAAATGTTTTTAATAAATATTCCAGACTTGATGTTACTGGAAAGTGCATTTATTTACCCTGTGCTTTATGTTGGTGAGTTGTCTGGCAAGTTCAATGGAATGAAAATATTTGCTCTGGCATGAAAGCAACTTCTAAAAGAGCCTTGGCAATATTTCTTCTGCAGAAAATGTCAATTTAGACTTGCCTAAGTTCAGTTCTTACTTGTAAATTTTATTTTCTAGGGAAAAGATTTTTGCTTGTTCCTGAATTCTCCTTCCATGCTGAATCAGAATTACTTGATTAGTTATGCTGCATTTTAGTTCTGCATTTTCAATAGTTCTGCAATAGTTCCACATTTTATTGTTCTATTTTATTGTGATTTCAAGGCCATTTTATGCTTACTCACAAAATATACTTGAAAAATAACTTAGACAATTCCACTTTTGAGTTAAAAATCACCTATTAAATATAACCTGATTTTAGTTATTCAAATTAAATAGCATATCTAAAAATATATTGGCAATTTAATTTGCATCTTAGTTCACATGCTCTGTGGCTGCAAGCAAATACTATTTAGGAGACTTCTTGTTTGCATTCTTAAAAGGTTTCCTGAATATAACCATTGTCTTAAAACCTTCAATAAGAGGACAATGATAACTGAATAGTCACCTGTCCAGATCACCATCTTTGTTTAGTTGCACATTATCACATATATTAGCAATTACTGACCTCTGGCTTGTCCTCTTGCTCCCTTATGATCATGGACTGATGCCAGCAGAAAGATAGTAAGGACAGAAGTTGTAGCTGGTAATGAATATTTGAGACAAACTAATAATATTTCACCTTCATTTTTGTGCTGCTGGGGTCCTTTGATTCACTTTCCACAAATTTATCAGTTTGCCCTGTGCATCCTGACTCACAGTCTGCAATGTGGATTTGATCAGCAGGAACTAGAAGTAGCTTATGAGTGCTGACAACCTTCTGAATACTTTTTTGCTTAAAAGCAAATATTCAAGTTTTCTGCAACAAAGTTTAATCGAGTCCATGCATCTGTCTGCTGTGCATATTAATTTCATGGTAAATTCTACTAATTAAGAAACGTAGGTTAAAGTTTCACTGGTAAATAGCTGAAAAACAGCGCAAGCAGTGTGTTGTATTCATTCGGATATGAACCTATTGAGAGTTATCACTAAGGCGGCTGTGAGGACTTCATTGCCTAAGTCCATGTAGGACTGAGGCCCTAGATGACCTCTGAAGGTACAATTCACACGCAGAAGCAAGTTCTGATAGATCTGCTTTTCACTGTGAACCTTCTCAGCAGGTCAGTGAAAACAAAAGGATACCCTAATATGAAGAGGAGAAGGACTTTGAAGCAGCTCGTCAACGGTGTGCAGTCTAGCTGCCATTCCCAGGAAGCCCAGGGAGTGACGGTAGCTGTAGCCAGCCACAACCACACAACAGCTCCTGAAATAAAATGCTGCCCAGCTGCCATTCACCCAGCTCCCTGTTGCTGACCACGTGGAGACACTGAGGGTGTTTTGGCTCTCAAGAGATGCTGACACCCTTTACAGTTCTTCATGAGGTGTCTTTCAGAGCAGGTCAGCTCAGTGTAGTGTTGATACCAGTGATGCCCTCACAGGTACCTTCTGCATTAGGATTTGGACCAACTTTTCTAACACAGGTGGATCTGGATGGAATTGGCAGCAATAAAAAATTTAATTAGACTGTCTGTTGTGCTTACACAGTTGTGAGGAGGCTTTGATGCCTGTTAGTCTGCTCCAGTAGTTGTAGGACTGTGTTTATGAAACATTTTGCTGGAGAAGCCAAGGCATCACAAAGCCGTCTTGGCAAGAACAGCATGGTGGTTGTTGCAGGTTGGGAAGGAGATGCGCTGCAGTGCGTGGTTCCCTGCAGCCCTTCCGCGGAGCACCCGCCGCGTTGCCTCAGCGTGCACGTCAGAGCGCCGGTACCGGCTGCGCCACAGCCACGCACGCGAGGAGCGCGGCCGCGCGCCCTGCTGCAGGGCTGCCCCCCGCCGCAGCGGCCGCTTCCCCCCGGTGCCACCGCAGGAGGCCGGCACAGCCCCAAAGTGCCCGGGCACCGTGAGGAGGAGGGAGGTGGCGGGGCCCGGTGGGGACCCGGCACCTTGACCTGGTGCTAATGCCAGTACCGCCAAAAGCCTCCTAAAAACTCTGATCCCACATTCGTGTTTAGACAGACATAAATTTTTGAGCGTGCTGAACTTCATTGTGGCTCACTGCTTTGCACGCTTGAGAATTAAACTAAGTAAATAAATTACTAAGATGCTGAAATAAGAACTAAATTCCATGTTAAGCTCCCATTTCTGGAAATGCTGAGGTATTTCCCCACCACCACCACGTGCTGTTGTCCTGTTGATCGTTTTTGTCGTTCCTGTTATTCAGGCTCTTGGTTTTTGGTCTCTAGCAGCCGACAGACTGTTCTACAGTTTAATCATCCTGACGTTCTCCTCGCAGAGCTCTCTGTTTCCATAAGGCAGCAACTCTCAAATATTAGCCAGGATTTAGATATTTACCTTACTTCTTTACATAAGAACTTATTTAAATCTTAAGACATGCTTTTTATCTTTCTGGAAGGATACGTTTTGTCTCAAGGAAGAATAAAGTGTGCTCTTTTGATTTAAAGACTGTTTACCCTCTCTTTTTATGAATAGTGTCCACCATGATGTCCCTTATAGAAATAAAAGGAATATTTGTGTAGGAAAAGATATATTTAGATAGACAGAAAAATTTTGCTAAAGCATATCAAATGGCAGTAGTCTTCTGGACGCTCAGTAAGAGCTTTTTTATTATTATTATTGTGAAAGCAGGCTAATAATTTATTTTATATACACTTCTGCAAGTACAGAATTTTAAAAAATAAAGATGCAATAGCCTAAATAGCTACAGGCTCATCTCAGGAAGCACTGGCATTACTGACCTTTTAAACAGTGGGTAAGATTGATTTATTACACTTGTTCTTTCAGACTAAGATATGTCAGTTTGAGTTAGTTATGAAGATTGGAGTTGTTTTTGCTGTTTTAAACATGTGTCCACTTACTGTAAAGTGATGTGGTTTCTGAGGCTTTCAGATGCTTAGAATTTCCAGGATATAAAAGAGATATTTTATCTCATAAAAATGTGGAAAAAATATAGACAGGAATTTGTTCTATGCTGAATGAATAAGCACTAACTTTCTGTCATTCTTTCTAAAAGCTGGAGTTGGACCAGTTTGCTTCTCTCCTTGATATGAAAAGATTGCCAGCTGGACCTTTGGCACCGCCTGCTTTATGCTGTGACTTCTTTGTTTTACTTCTGGGAGAATGTTTTGAACCAGACAGTACATCGTGACAACAGGACAACCGCATGGTCTCAGGGAGCACTTGGTGACTCGCTTGGCAAGAGAGCTCTCTGTGTATGACTGGCTCAGCAGGATTTGAGCTAAAATTATTTAAAATGTTATCTCCTGAAAACAAATCTAGATGCAGGAGGACATTTTTCCTTTGTTGGAAATTTATTACTATATCTGTTTGCTTTTTTATTATTACTATTTAGCAGTAGGTTTATTGGCCCATACTTCCTAAGCTTGTAAGATTGAATAGCATAGAATCAATATTTCTGCTAATTAAGGTGTTTTGGGGGAGTGGGTAATTAAGCAGTATAGTGACTTCATTAAAAACTTACATGCTTATATTGACTAGCATTATTGACACAAAGATTTCAAATCTCTGTGCTAGAGATTGTTTTTCCTCATTTTTATAGCAGAAGTGTAACATGTTCACTAAAAATTAATGTTCTCAGCATTTAATGCTAGAAAGATGGTCTTCTATGGATATAAAAGGAAATGCAGAGTGTTAGTATGCTGGGCACTCAAAAGTGGTATTTTCTTTCCCAGCATTTCACTTCGCAACAAATGGTGCCTGACCTTGAAGGATCTTGTTCTGTTTTGAAATAGATAGAAAGTTCCTACCTCTTATTAAAATAGTAGAATACTTCTTATTTATTGAAAATTTGTGGCCTGTCCCTCCCTGCCAAAGCAAAGCTAATTGCCTCTGATCTGACACTGGATAAAGTTGTGTTTCTTTTGATTTGTTTACATTAGTTATGGCAAACTAGTACTTGCTTTTGGCCTCTTCAAGAGATGTTACTGAAGAAACCTCTTAAGTGATCATCTAAGGAAATCGCTTCTCTCCCCCTATCTCCCTTACCATAAAACGAATGACTGTAGGTGCAAGATTGGATGCTGTTGAACACAATCATTCTGCCCTACACATTTGGTGGATTGTTGTCTTACAAACCCCTGTTCAAAAATGTAGGGCCCTCTCAACCACTACGGTGATCCTCCCAAGAGGAGGAAGATAGGTACTTTCTTCCCTAGAGGTAATACAAGCCCCAAAGTAAGAACTGTATCACTTAAAGGAGCTGTGCATTTATTTTAAGAATGGTAAAATAGGGGAAAGACTGAAGATAAACATATTCTTTCTTCAGATATGAGTAGAGAGTAGAAAACCCATTAATCTAACTTGAGCTAAGCAAAGTAAGACATTGCATCTAGCCAGACTCTCTGTGCTGTTTTATCCCAACCTTAAGGCCTGTTCTGCAGTTCTTCACACCCTTGGTGATGAAAGGAAACTTGGCATCATAAAGTTCATTTGTGTGGGAGAACAGCAGGATTTGAGGAGAAGTTATTTTGGACATTATTTGAGCTACCCAAATTGGTAAATGTATATTTCCTGAGAAAAAAATCGCAGGAAGGAGCTCACCTTGCAGGAAGGAGCTCACCTGAGTCGGAGACTTGGACCGCGTGGTCCTTGCCTTGCTTTGAAGAGGAGATAGCCTTAGCTATCTCTGCGAGAGCAGGTCTGTAGTGAAAGGCAGGTAATGTACGCTATTATTACCTCCAAGAGGAACATGTGTGAAATTGTGCTGGATTTATGGTGAATTTACATATATCTTGCCTTATTTTGTGGTAGCTTGCTTGTCTTGTCATTTTTTTAACAGTTTATGAACATCCAAATTTTGGCAGTCTGCTGTTCTGTGGTGTTCTTGTGTTACCTTACCTCATAGTGTAAATATTTATAACTTCTGGCTGCCAAACTGATTCTCTGGTGTCCAACACGAGAGACTGTCTCGTATACTGCATCTTCTCCCTCAGAAAGGTTGTTTATTTAGGCCTCTCTTGGAGGTGGTGCTAGCTATCTTAGGAACTTGCGAGAACCTAATATCATAACTCCTCTGTAGAAATGAGGTGGCAGCTTCAGAAGATGCTGCCAACAGAAATGCATACAGTGTAACTGTAAAAGCCAGCTAGGCTTAGGAAAATGGATTAAATATCACTTAATATAATTTGTCTGTAACTAATAATGTAGTTAAAAGAGGACTTTATGGAGAGGAGAACTTAAATGCTCTAAAAATCAAGGCTAGAAAATTTTAACTGATCACTTAAATTTGACTTGCATGCTTGCTATTTAGAGGTTTTTATAATTGGAAGGCACCCCAGGGTTAAGCTAACTCTAGTTCTTGTTATTCTTTGTATGTCTTCCTTGCTGGTACATTTTAATGTAGCTGTGGATTGGACTGAGAGCTTGCAACAAGGTGGGAGATATCAGTGCTAATTTCCTTCCATCTCTCTCTTTTTTCTTATTTCTTTTTCTTTTTAAGGAACATAATTCCTGATGAGTTAAAAGCTTTCTTTTTATTTGTAGGTAGAAGATATTGTACCTGGTATAAACTTGCTGTAGGCAAAATCAGAATGCCTGGAAAGATATAGCAAACTGCTTTCAGAATGGCAAGAAGTTGTCAATTAGCTCTGGAATTATACAGCAAATTAGCAAGTGTAGTATCTTGAGGATAATGCATTTTCTGATTATATACTTTTTAAATGAAACTGTATAGAGAACTTCAGTGATTAAGCCCAATGTTTAGAACCAAGAAGTATTGGCACATAATTAAAAATTTAATTTACCCAAGAGATTTTATCAGTCTGACTGGTTGGTGTAAAGAACATTAGGTCACATGGGCGAAAAGGCGTAGAAGACTTGGCCGTCTGTTTTTCTTTATGGACAGATGTTGTCAGTGGGGAGCTTCAAACTTTATAGAACCATAATGAATTCCCTTTCTGGTGCAGATGTTTCATGGCTATAGGTGGGTAAGCTTTAGGAATTTGTTTTTCATAAAAAAATTACCATTTTTATAAGCTGTGAAACAAGAAGAGAAAACTTCATAGATTGTTTGAATTTTATCATGAATCTTCTCATGTCCCTGCAAATAAGAGATTCTTTTCTGACTACAATTTTGGCCCAGAAGAGCAATGGAAGTCTGTGGCATAAGCTTCATCATCATTTTTTTTTTAATATCTCTGAAAATATGGTTTGCTTTGTGTACTGGATTAAACAATTGCCTCAGCTTTGATGGATCAGCATCCAATCAATTTAAAATATTTCAAAAAATATTTATATAGACCTCTTTTTTATTAGAAACTGGCCATTACACCATGAGGCACCAAATGGATTGAAAAATACCATTTTGCATGCTCAGAGTACGAGTACTTTTCTGTGTGCTTCAGCTCCAGGTCTCTACATGTATTGGCTGTGCTAGAAGAATTGCTGTTTACAAATAGAGTGTGCCAAAGAATAAAAGGTTCAAGCGCTTCAGTGTCTCTGGGAGGAAATCAGATTCTTTGGATTCAATTGCAAGAGCGAAACTGCCAAGTTTTGCAGGCAGAAGGTGTCTCTCTCTCATGGATCAGGATACGTGCCTTACCAAGTGTCTCATGAGAGAGTTAGCCCTGGCACAGGCTGCCCAGAGAGGCTGTGGACTCTCCTTCTCTGGAGATCTTCCAAACCCGCCTGGATGCCACCCTGTGCCCCGTGCTCTGGGTGTCCCCGCTGGAGCAGGGAGTTGGGCTAGATGACCTCTAGAGGTCCCTTCCAACCTCAGCCATTCTGGGATTCTGTGATGATAGCAAAAGGGGAACAGATGGACATGAGAAAAGAAATTTGATTCTTTTCTCACTGACATGTGTGGTGTCCTGTACACGTCACACTTGCGTACAAGCCTAGAGGGCCCACAAGAATGCCAAGTTACATATGAATTTCCTGGAAGTCGAAACTTTCAGGTGACTTGGTGTCATCTTCCTGCTAGTTCTGAAGCGTCATTGGCACTCAGCCTCACAGGATGCAAGGTCAAATCTACATCATAAATCAGACAGTGAAGGATGGCCTCCTGTGACCTACCAGTCCCTGGAGGTCACCACGCAAGATCCTGCTACGGTTTTATTTATTTAGTATCAAATGTTCTGTCTTAGTTGTAGATGTCCAGGTGCTTCTCTGACCTCTTCAGAACTGATGTTCAGCTATTAGTGCTGCTTTCACTGCTCCTGGCAGCATAGATATTGGTTGGTTGAATACTCCTGGTATAGTTTGTGCCCCTTCCTGATTCTAAAGTACCTGTATACAAAGAAGGAATCCTTCCATGAGGAACACATGCAAGAAGTAAGACTTTCTGAACAGCATGAAGAAAATAAGAAAATTATGAGAGATGAACTCTTTTTCATAGTGCAAGGTCTAAGTGAAATTAGCAGCCATCAAGTTTGAAAAAGTGTGTAATTACATCAAAAACTCATTGCCACAACATTCTGAGAGAGGCCAGAGCATAAGTGAGGTCAGAAAGGAATTAAACAAATTAATCCAGTCTGTTAAAATGACGGTACATGGCCCCAAAGCTGACCAAAAGCTGTGGCTGCCGGAATCAGAGGAGGCATTCCAACGGGAAGATGAATGTACATATGCCGTGTTCATGCTCCCTTTCCCAAAGAATCTCGTGATAGCCAGTGGTGGGGACACCTGAGAAGATGGATCTCTGAACAGATGCAACATAAGAGTTCTTCTGTTCTCTTCTCTCTTGCACTGCTCTTTTTTCCTCTGTGCTCTGTGGTTAGTAGCGTGTTCAGCTCTACCAGCACTTGTCTCTTGCTGTGACCACGAGAGGGAAGAGTTGCTTCTCCTCTTCTCCTGTGTGCTCCAGTCCAACCTGGCCACCTCTGATCCAGAAACAAGGTGTTTCTTTATATTTAACAATATACTATTTAGTATTTAAGCAGTCATGTTATTGATCACAGCTTCATAAAGTGATAGAGGAGACAATATCTTTTTATTCTTCTGTGCCCTTTAAAGTGAAATAAAATTTTTGCTAAAAACAATTGCTTTGGGAAAATGAGCTTAGCGCTTTTCACACATTAAAATGGCAAAAATATTTGAAGGATTATTTTGATTTGGGGACTAGATTTTGATTGCTTGTGTGTGTGTTTTTGGTGAGTGTGTTTGTTTTTAACCCAAATGTTAACAAATCAGGAAAGGCAGAGCTGAGGTTGAAATTCTCCCTCAGAAAAACTGACTGCTTTAATTTTCCCTGGTAGCAGTGACGTGGAAGAAATCTGAGCACACGTATGGTTGGTCACTCATAGGGCACTAATGAGTTTAATTGGAGTCCCTAAACCAGGAAGCTTCAGTTTAGCTATTCTGCAACTTCTTTGTTACGGTATAAGGATTTTTAGAAATTCTTGACAATATAACAGGGAAACCAGGCTCCATAGCCTTTCTGGGCAACCTCAGTGGTGTTTGACCATATGGTAAAAAATCATTTTTCTGTTACCTAATCCGAATTCCCCATGTTCCTGCTTGTATCTGTTGCCTGCTGTCCCATCACTGCGCGCCTCCAAGATAAGCGCGGCTCCTATCTTCTGTGCACCCTCCCAGCAGGGTAGTTGCAGAAAGCAATAAAATCTCCCCTGGATCTTCTCCAAGGGGAAGAACCCAGTGCTCCTAACACCTTTTCTCCTACACCGCGCGTTCCAAGCCTCTGATCATCGTAGCTGCCCACCGCTGGACATCAGCGCCTGTCTTCTGCCGAGAGCTGGACCCAGCACTCCAGACGCGCCCTCTCTAGTGCCAGGGAGAGAGGAACGACTGCTGCCCGCACAAAGCTAATGTCTTGCAAACACGGCCCGGCATGTGGTTAGCCCTTCTTTATTATAGGAATAGGGAAACTTTTAGTTCAAAATACAAGGAAGGCAGTAGACTGAAATCACTAACATGAGTTAATTAGTATTTTTTGTAGGGAAGAGACTCTTGACCTGCATTTCCTTTATGTGCAGCACTTAAAATTGCTTTTGACTCTGGTGTTTTTTCTGTATAGTAGTATCAGCTGAACTACCGATAACTGCAATTCTAACTTCGCTTTAAATAAGTTCTCTTGTGTGGGGAATATAATTCTTAAAGTAAATTCCTGAATTTTTCTGCACATTTAGTGCTGCAGATGATTTCAATTTTGTTGTGGTTTTAGCAATACAGAAAAATGTTATGTTGCACAGAAATTGAGGTCCGTAATGCCATGCAATCTTCTCTTCTGTGGCTGTGAGCTGATATCACCAGTCTAATCAAAAGAAAATCGGAGTATTCATAAAGTACCCCAGATGTTTGTTTTTAAGGGATAATATCCATTCTGCGGTGTTTTTTCTATGGCAGAAAATCCTACCATCTGCGTTGCTGTGTAAGGTTTTTTGTATGATTACTTTTTAGAAAATACTTTTAAACGAATCAGATGCTTTCTGGTATCCCCTTGATGGCTGTGGCACATGGGACATTAGTCATCAAATAAAGATCATCTTTTCAAATCTGGGATTGTAACTCTAGCATATGGAGCTAATTGGATTTGGGAACCAGAGCAGAGGAGATTTGTTTCAGGGCTAGTATGATAGGACAGCTACATCGTGTGGTTTTGTTTATTCAGTTTTGCATGTGTAGCATTGAGCAGGAGCAAAATATTACATCAGTTAAGCAGTAAGTGGTTAAACACAGTACTTATGCTTGCGTTGTTAAGTGGGATTTTCTGGAATATCTTTTGAAGTGCCACAATGCCATCTACTGGCCCACTTTCCTGTTTTTTTTTTTTCTTTTTTTTCTTTTCCCAAAGAGGGTTTTTGTTTGTACACAGTCATTCATAGGCTTATACAGTATTTTTAAATAATAATAATAATGAAGATAAACAAGCTAGCATAGAATGAGCAAGACTTTTTTTAGGGGACACATATTTCAAGAGTAATTTCTCTTGTGGCAAAGCATTTGAAAGAAATATATCTAATCTCTTACCTGTCAATCTTCTTTTGCTGAAATAATTTCTGAATGATTAATACTGAAAAATAATTCAGGAGATAGAGGATTCTCTATCTTTTGTGTATGTATTTTTTTGTACAAATAACTTCTTTCTTTTCAGTCTGTAGTAATTTTCCGTGGGTTTTTTTTTATATAGGGTTGAAGGTGTAGAGAACGAAGAAACAGGTAACCTGTCAAGCCGCAGACACTGACAGGTGTCATATCAGGACTTATTTCTGGTGGGATTTATCAGTGATGAAATCCTAGGTTTAATGAACTCCCTTCAGTTGCGTCCCTCACCCTGCCCCCCAGCATGTTAAACTGTTCTCAAAGTTCATCAGTCCCCTTCTGAGGGGCCCTGCCATCGGCTTTCTAGCAGTTGCTGTTGAGAGGGATGTGTTAGAAAATGCCTTTCCTTCTCAACACGAGTTTACTCGGCCCGTCACTGAGATGTGGGCACGCGGAAGAAGTTTTGATCAGTTGCCTTTCTCGTCTCTATCAGTTTGCGTAGCCTTATGTCAGGAGCAGCCCTCCCTCTCTCACAGGTGGCCAAGGGAAAGAAATGGGCAAATATAAAAATAATTGCTTAAAAAACAACAGGATTTGTAGATACAGATAAACAGTAGGTATTTGCATTTTCACGGTTTGCTTTTTTTTTTCTAGAAGGTTCCTTAAAATCATTAGTTGTCTGTTTACTTATTAAAATGGTGCCTCCATTTTGATTGCTGATTGCTGGGTCGCCTTTCATCTTCAGTTTTTCCCGGCCAAAATTTTTCACCTTTCTTCGATGTAGTTAGGGGAAAGAGAAACACTCGCAGTGCTTTGCAGCGTCGTGGATTGGTTTTTAATGGATCTAACTGCTGCCACCGGAGCAGAGCTCCAGAGCAACCAGACGAGCTGTATAAACCGCTAGCTGTTTCCCGCTCTGCACAGG
>JAUBNY010000023.1:743715-777289 GCA_032275445.1 Crypturellus soui | reverse complement strand
TAAATAAAAAATCAGCAAACATAAACAAAAAAACTTGAAATAGCTCTAGATAACCTCTCACCACTGCACTGAGCTGCCGCCACCCCCTGCCCCACAAGCTACTTACAGAAGCCAGGCCCATTATCCGGGGGAAGGTGAGGGAGGAACATCCGTCCGGGCTCTGTCCGAACGTCGTGTACGGGGTCTGGAACCAGGCCTTCTCGTTGGCCCAGACCACGTCGCACAGCGGCAATATAGACGCGCCGAGTCCAATCGCTGGGCCGTTCACTGCTACAATGATGGGCTTCTTGAACTGAATGAAAGTATTCACAAAGTTCCTGAAGAGAAACACAAACGTGCGCTCACTACGCCTTGTGGGGGTGAAGCATCCCGGCCCCCGCGGGCTCCGTACGGACTCGCCCCCCCAGCGCCGCGCTCTGCCCACGGGCCGTTTCTGCCGCCACTCGGCGCAGCCCCCGGGCCCGTCCTGGCAGCGCCCGCACGCGGCAGCGCCTCCCGGCGCCACAGGGCCATCTCGTCTCGGTGCTGCGAGGCACGAGCGGGTGCTCGGGGTTGCTGCTGCCCCGGTTGACCACAGGGCGCCCGCCGTCCTCGCGGCCCCGCTTGCTCTCTGCTCCGTACGCCGCTCACCATCACCGCGCCTCCCACTCGCTCGCTGCGTCTAAGATACGAACCCTCCAGGAACCACCTTATCCAAGCAGACAGACAAAGAGCCCACCCAGAGACTCAGGGCAACACCAGTAATCACGTCTGACTGCTCTACAGGGGACCATCTTGAGCACATATATGAAAAATACTATTATTACATCTGCAGAGTACCCGGTTGGTACTTTAATTCACCTCTACATTTATCTGCTGTATTAACAGGCAGCGGTGCGACCTAACGCAGGCTTTGGAAGAGCTGGAATTAAATGCAATGGCCGAAGCTCGCAGTTAAAAGCCTCTGTGCGCTGCCAGCATCTGCAGTCTCTGCATGAGCAGAAGATGTATGGATGACTGGAAGTTTTCCTTTGAAAAAAATTACTGTCATTATTCCATGAGCCAACTGTGCCTACACAAAAGCAGGCTTTAAATGTTGCCACGTCCCCCTCTCAGGGACATAAATATTGATAACAATAAAACATAGGGAATCTGTCACTGAAACACTGAGGTCTCTGAGGGAATAGAGACATTCTGAAGAAAACAAAAGCTAATCCAGGATCGCAGGCCTTCAAAACCACACTGGATAAACTGCTTTGTATAGGATGAAAAAGCCTCTCTGTGATCCATGTCTTTTTTTACCCTCGTATAAAAACTCCTCTAGTCTGTAGCTCTTCATCCCATTTTATTTAAATATTAGATTTGGTAGCTAGTGTTGGGATGCTGTTCACTAGCACTGATCTCCTCCAGAACATCCATCATTGCACTACTCCATATATAGGTTACTCGTAAATACTCATATATACTCGTATATATTAGGTTACTCAAAAATACAAGATGTGCATCTTGTATTGACGCCCCAGAAATACAGAGTTTGAGTTTTCAAAACTGGTTTTAACTACAGAAATATTATAACAACAGCATTTCTTAGTTAAACTCTAATAGCATAAACGGTGATGCCCGAAATGCCAACCCAGGTAGAGAGGCCGTATAAAGAAGCTCCACATATCACATAACAGGTGAATGTTTGAGTTCTCGATGAACTAAAGACTTCTGAGAGAGTATAGTTATATTTTTATCAGGAGATAAAACAAGCTAGACTAGACAATGAATAACACCCACTCAGGTAACTGAAGATAATTTTACATACCTAATAGCTTCTGCCATCTTAGTGCTTTCCTTTTTTCTATCATCTGTTAAACGTCGTATAAAATAAATAAAATCGAGACCACAGCAGAAAATGCTACCAACTGCACTGAACAGCACAAGTTTACTGTCATCTGCAGCTGCTGTGTTCAGTGCACTTTGGACTTCCTTCATCACCTGGAAAATCATCAAAATTTAATCAGAATGTTTTTTATTGTATTATTAAAAACTGCTTTCCCCATGATAGATCTGAATCTTTCAATCTCTAAATGCTTCTGCTCAACAATTATATTTAAGAAGTTTACTTTTTCATTAACCAAGAATAATAATAAAAAAGTACCACACTATTAAATGCTTTGCATTTCAAAAAGAATGTAATTAGGCTAAGATAATGAAATCATTAAGAAAAGATCTATTAGACGTTAGCTGTAACTACAGCACTCATTCAGCATTTCTGTAATTTGGACAGCAGATGGCATATGCAACCAGTTCAGAAAAAGCACCTTAAATCAGGCTCAAGTTTGCTCCAAGTTACACCTAATAAATCAGCACATTTATAATAAGAGACAGCACATCTAAATATTCAGATAATGTAGTTTACAAAGTTAATAAATAAAACTCAGTTATACTAAAAATCAAGTTGTCAAAGAGCAACAAAACAGACCAAATGCAGAATACGCTGCAAGCATCACCTCAAATCGAGCTTCGTCTACACATGTGCTTCACTAAGGGGCTGCAGACTTGGGATTCTTTCTGCATCCTTCCCCCAAAATTCCAAATTGTTCTCACCTCTGGATTTAGTGAATTATTTTCGGATGATTTTGTCGATAGCAAAATGTGTGTGAACCCATCTTGTTTCCTGACAACAATGTCTCTGTACCGGTAGGCGCTCTCCGTCTGCCTCACGCTGAAACGCAGCCTTTTGTCAAAGGGCTGATCTCTCCTGTCATCAATGAACCTCCGTTTGCTGGCTGACACTCCCGTCACAGATGACTGTATGTTGCTTGTACCATTGGCTGCTAATGCTTCCATAAAGGTGGATGTACCTGTAAATAATTTGAAACAGTCAAGTTAATTATATTAATTATTAGTAATTAAAATTTTATTGGTTCATCAGTTTCAAAATCCCCATTCAGCAGGAAAACGCACTAGTCATAATATTAGGAACACACAGTAAGTATGAAACTCATTCACCTGGAAGTTACTGAAATGCTACAAAAATATACCCTGTGCAGAGACCAAAATTCAAGAGGTAAAGGCATCTCACAAATTCATTTTATAATTTAGGAAAATAAATCTTTAAGCTCTCAGATAGACCTATCATCATTTACTACTGTTAGTAAGGCTGGGGGGGGGAGGGGAAGCTTTATCTGATGTTTCTAACACGGCTACAGTAAGTTTCTAAACGTTTTAGACTTGTGCAACACACGAACGCTCGGCTCTTCTCCAACTCCCTCCGATTCTCTAACAGCATCAAGAGCGCAAGGAGAAAGCAGAGGCCTTCCCTTTCAGCCAGCAGGAGGTCAATACATAGGAAAAAAATGACACCTACAACGAACCAAACAAAGTCCTTGGTTGACAAGATCACACAGAGCATAGCGGTCTAAAGGAAAACGGGAATGAATGGAGAAATATAGACTCCACTTTGCTGAGAGGGAAACAACCCCCTCCCCATGCAGTGACGAATATTTTAATAGATTCACAGACAATGAGATATTTCTCAAGTCTAAACAACTTGCAATTAAAATTGGCAAATAAAATATTTTGACTTTTTGGTCTTCTTCCCAGTGACTTAAATAGGCAGAATTTGACAGACTGTGAGTAAACAGGCTGTTCTTCGTGGCACAAAAGGCACAGAATTTCTATACTCCAAACTAGACATGGGGTAAAATCATCACCTTTCATAAGGGAAGCAAGGACAGGACAACGTCTGGGGTTTACTGTCTATCTCCATGTTAAAATCTTTATAAATTTTTCCAGACTGAAGCACCAGAGTGCGTGCGTGCCTGGGGCGGCACGTTAGAAACCCTGGAAAAGCAGGTTACAGGCTAAAACAGGCGCATTCCGAAGTGCGAGACTTTGTTAAAATCTGCTGGAAACCCGCTGGTTTTATCTTGCAGATACTTCAGGACATCATGCGTGTGTCACCTTCAAAAACACAGGCAAAATACGTGCAAATAAACTATTAACTAAACATCACTGACAGATATTGCTCCTTTCCTCATCACTGTCCTGAAAAAGGTCTCGTTTTTAGAGTTCTGCCCCCCTTTTTTTTTAAATACGGAAACACCGCGGGTGATGGCAGTGATGGCATTAAGTAGACTCACCTGCTCACCTAAATAGGCGGAATACTGCTTATCTATTCCCCTATTGCTTATTTTGACCCATACAAAGTGGAAGAGAACTATATAGTAGACAAAAGCTAACCAAGAAAAACCCCAAAGATTATGCATTTCTCTGCTTCTATGCACCTTAAAAGAGAAAGCACCTTGAAAAGTTTTTACATTAAACTTTTGCAAATAAACACATCCCTGATTACAAGTCTGTTCTGATTAATTGTGTTGCCTGCCAAATAAGCTATTCTGTAATCAGGTTTTATTTTACTTTTCCTGTTCTTTCCCGTTGTATTTACTTCTCTCTTAACCCATCACTTCTTGTGAAGGAGAAAGGGGCAGTCCAAGGTTTTTCAATGGTTTAAAAAAAAAAAAAAAGAGAGTAAGAAACTAGATTCAAGTTGATAACATTTGCATGGAGAATAGGAGGGAACAAATGAATATTACATACAGTCAGAGAAGGCTTTATTTTTTCCAGAGAAGGTTTTTTTTTTTTTTAAACAGTGTTTATCAAACTCCTTTTTCCATTTTAGCAAAATAAATAAAAATCTGATGTATGCCAAATTGATGACTAATACTTTAGATATTTTTCTCTTTTAGACCGTATTATCTTGATTATGAACCTTTAGAAGAATTCCCTTCAAAGGGCAATTTCAGGAACACCACCGACATCAGGTTTGTCCGTGAGTAAAACAAGATGAAACTGCATGACTCAATGCAAGGGTTTGGTTTTATAGGAAAGGTAAAGAAATGCAACTTAAATCATTCTGTTACGAATCCTCCGCGTACGACTCCACGGCTCTTGTCCCAGCCTTGGTGTCAACGCGGTGGAGGCGGAGGAGAGCGCGGCAGCCCTGGGCAAGAGAGTCCCCATCTCTGGGCTCTGATCCTTGCCCGCAAACAGGCTTCTGAACACATACTCCAACACCAGAATGTTACTTTTCAGATCTGAGAGGAAGTGAACAGGAACTTGAAGAGACAAAAGACAGACCCAGATGCTGTGAACGGCGCACAACACATTTCAACTGGCCAGAGACCTAAGTTTCTCTTTAACTACAGCCTGTGCTCCAAGGGAAGGGGACGGTTGCTTTTGGCATTCCATCTTCTCAAGTGAGGGGGGAAAACACAGCGAGGTGAAACAGGACTTCATGCTAATTAAAAGCAGGCAAACGTTACATCACCGGGCAGTCCGGGACTCGCGCTGCAGCAAATGCCAGAGAGAAGTAACCGCATTTCCATAGATTACAACAATGATAATATTGCGTTGAGGTCACTTATTTTCAAGTTAACTATAGCTATATTTTACAACACACACACACAAAAATATTTCATAGAAAAAGTTCTGCATTTCAGTATTTTGAAGCACACAGTAGACCAAAGACAAAAACTTCCCCCACAAAAATACTCTCCTTTCAAAGGTTAGTCTTCCATAAAAACGAGGCCTTGAAAGAAAATCTAAAAGCCAAATCCAAAATCCTGGACACTGCCAGCTAATACAAAACCATGCTTGTTTTAAAAGACGCATAAACAGCTTTTAGTTACAAATGACACTTTGCAAAAGTTAATTAACACAATGCGATCTTCCCGGAGGTGCAGACACGCAAGTGCTGCTCGGTGCCTCCCCTCGCGGGCACAGAACGGGCTCAGCAGAGCTACCTGGCTTCACGGCTGCTGACCAAAACCTGCCAAGAGTCACCATTTCCATGCTGCTCCTCTCAGCAAAATCCTACGGGCACCAGACCAGAAAGGAACTGGTCCTATTCCAAAGGAAGACAGACACAAAATACAGAAGTTTAAAGGGGATGGAGCAGCCTCGTGGCAGAAGGACCACTGCAACACGCTGCCTGTTTTCTTCATATTACTTCTCCAGACTGTCCCCATTGTCGGCCCCTCTTCTTCCTGAGGTTGTCCTGAACCTGCCACCGCTCCTGCTCATCTTGGAACACAGGACCCAAACGGCACCACGCTCAAGTACTCGCGTCACCTAAATCATTCCAAAATACCTTTTCCATATATAAATACACACACACGCGCGCGTGCACACACACATACATATATACTGCACACTGCTGCGGTGCACAAACCCAGAGCTATGAGCAGCAACCTACATCTACCCCAGCAGGAGGACAGGCAGCCAAGCTATCCCCAAACGTGATCTGCAGGATCCCCCACAGGGACAGACCTGGAGGACGTGACAATCCTTGAAATACCAGGCTGCTGGACATGGCAATATCCCGCCACCAGCCTTGAAACCCCCTCAAAACTCACGCGTTCCTTCCCAGAACACGAGCAACACACATCTGAAACACATGCTCTTTCCAAACGCATGTTTCCTGTGGGACATTCTTTTTGCAGACAAAACTAACGCAGAGAGGAAATCAGCCTAACTTTAAAACAGCATGAACACAGTCAGCCCAGTATTTCTCTGCCTGGTTAAAAAACCTTCAGTCCCCACACTGATTTTTATCTCAGCTGCCACGTCACATTTAAAGCAGCACAGTGTATAGTAGCCCTTCTTCCCTGTTTTAAGTTGTTCTCTATCAGTCACCTTTGACATTAATGGATCTATTAACTAAGACCCATTAGCTGGATCTATTAACCATTCTTGCTGTTGGATGTTCTCTTCCCCTCCGAGCAGGTCACAGACACTGTCCCAGGTAAAGGTGAACTCCAGTTCCCAGCCAGAAACACAACTCACGACACCCCTAGGTTTCTCCTACTCAAAGCGGGCAAGTGTGACAAGTCACAGGGGCATTTCTGCCCCTGCAGACGACATTTATTAAGACTCTGCCTGTAAAAACAACAGGAATAACGCTATGAATTTAATTTAGCGACAGAGCTCTTCACAAGTCTGATTGATTAATATTGCTAACTTGGAAAAGAACTTTTTTTTTTCTTTTTTGCATTAAGTAACTTTTCCACAAGCTGTCTTACAATGAAAATAAATATCCTCCTTCTAGCAACTATAAAAGGCTTTAAAAAAAAAAACAGCTTTGGTCTTTTTATGCCCATTCCACCTCAAATATGTAAACAACCACTCCCAAGATGAGGAACTTTGTTCTCTCCTTTGCCACAGCTCCAGAATAACCGGGGATTGCTCTCTGCTTCCCTGCTCCCTTCAGCTCTAGGGTGATTTTTTCTTCCATTAAACCTAAACCTAGAAGACAGTGACAGATACAAAGCAGTGCACATGCTCATTCTGAGCATCTCAAGTCATTCAAGCTAGCGGAAAGAAAAAAGGAAAATAAGCCAGCACGGAGCTGCTAAGAGGATGAAGGGCCTGGAGCCTCTCTCCTATGAGGAGAGACTGAGGAAGCGGGGCCTCTTCGGCCTGGGGAAGACACAGCTGAGGGGGATCTTCGTGTGTCCAAGTATCCGAGGGGAGGCTGTGTGGGCCGGCTGGGGCCAGGCTCTTTTCAGTGGTGTCTGGGCTGAGGACCAGAGGCAATGGGCACCAAATGAAACATGGGAAGCTCTACTGGAACATGAGGGAAAATGTCTGTGAGGGTGCCCGAGCACTGGCACAGGCTGCCCAGAGAGGCTGTGGAGCCTCCTTCCTTGGAGACGCTCAGAAGCCGCCTGGACGCGATCCTGGGCAACGTGTGGCCGGTGTCCCTGCGTGAGCAGGACATCGGACAAGACCATCCCCGGAGGTCTCTTCCAACCTCAACCATGCTGCGTGGAAATCCCCAGGGCCTTCGGGCATCATTCCAGTCAAGAAATCCCAGAGTTTCATGGAAGCATGCACCGGTGTATTTGATGGAAAAAAAACAAGAGATAGTGTTAGGTACTTGTTCTCACAAATAAATCCAAGTAAGATAAATCTTAACTTACAGATTGAATTTTAAGCCCTTTTAACACCAGTGACATTTCATAACTCATATTCCATAAGACCCTCTCATATCCTCTCCTTTGATATTCTTGAACTGCCGATTATGGTACCACAGCACTCATTCAAAACGCTCTCAAACTGGAGAGTTAAATAAGAAGCTCTCTCGGGGCTCATACAGAGAGAAAAGCTATCACAAAACAGGCTAAGGTCTAAACTTGAAGTACACCAAGCTATTTCACACTAACTCCTGAGGTGAACACATTCTATATTAAGAGCACTTCGTTGCAATTTAATCTAATTCCCAAAGTGATCTAAAAAAAGACTCTCTTCATGTGGAAGAGTGTCCTAATGTAGGGCTAGCCTAGAATAGATATCACCAAAAGACATCCCCAGTTTAATGTACAGACATGAACATACACGTTTTGTAGGTCTGATGTTTTCTTGTAAAGGTATCAAAACTTCTAAAAAACTACCTAAAATATCAGCGAGATTCAACAGGTGAGTATAGCTTCCCTCTTGACAGGACACTCTTAAAAAGAAAATTTCAATAAAAAGAATTTATATCACATTTTTATCGCATGGTTGAGGTTTTAAATACAGAGTTTGCCACAACTCCATACACAACTGTACCCAGAAACATCTGCGTTGCAATGGTGGACAGTCCTACGCCAACAGGAGCAGTGCACTCGCAGGGACCCTGGCACCCAGGTACATACATTCTTAGAGAAGACCCCAACCTCGGGGATCTCAGAGTGTCTGCAGTGAGCGAAAGAAGAAACTGAAGGTAGAGCGCTCTGGGGAAGTACAATACAGCTCCGGAGTCCTTGGGGGAGTGAATGTGCGCTCAGAAATGCAAGTGCCAAACAGAGGCTTCCTTCTGAGTCAGAGATATGCAAAGGAAAAAGTCTCTCTTGAAGGAGAGGACTTGAGCCAAGCGGATCTGCGGAGGGCCATGTCCTCAGGCAAAGCCCAAATTGCTGTTTACACCATAGCTAAAGAGGCATTCCCAAATTGTCCTAGGCGATCAGTGTCCCATAGATTTTCCCAGGTTTTGAAGAAACTAAACTCAAGTTAAAAGCAGGTTGATGAACAGTATCTTTGGGTACGCTGTGCAACAGATGTTGGATAGTTAAGATGCTCTGAACCAAGAAAGTGATTCAAAACAGTCCATCATCTTGCCAAATTTGTCCTTTCATACCATTAGATATATATACATAATGTTATCTATTGGCAACAGCTGCAATGAGTGATGATGGAAAGGAGTGAGTTAATAGCATCTGTGCTCTCAAGACCATTCTGATCTTTCATTTATTTTTGGCACAGTCTTAGAAGATACTGGAGACTGCTGCTCAGTACTATGTAGGAGGACTGGGTAAGCAAGGACACGTCTAGAACGAAGAATTCATGAAGAATATCCAGAATCCCTGTACTGTCCATATTAAATAACAATAAAACTCCCCCAGAAAGTTCTAAAGTCTGCAGCAGGAGCCTTCTGAGACAGAAAGGGTCGGATTCGATCCTTTACATGAGGAAAGCATTAAGCTCTGTCCTGTCTCACGGCAGGCAACTGCTGGAAAACACAGGAGACATCTGCCCCCACATCACCCTGTCCCACGGCTTGACCCCAGTACAAGTGGTACGGGTCTCCAGGCTGTGGGGCTTGCAGAGGTACCAAAGACCTTGGAAGTAGCTGTGAGTCTTGGAAAATTGTCCATCAAATATTGAAATCAAGAAGAAAGGGATACACAAGCAAATCAGAAACCATGCCCAGGGTAAATCTCAGGAAAACCAAACTGCTGAAAGCAGCAAACAGGAAAGGCTCCAGCGGAGCCGGGGCTGGGAGGGGTTCCGAGGAGGGAACCCTCCTCACGCAGCCGCACGCGGCAGCTCCTGCTACAGCCAAGGAAAAGCCACCCTGCCAGTCCTGGAGACCTCCACAGACCTGGCAACAGGCAAGGAGGCAGCCTGTCCCAGGGAACCGTCTCACACAAGCCCAGACTGACAGCACCGTAACACAGCAGCGATCGTGCACAGAAAGGGAGCGAGCGGAGCGCTCAGGCAGTCGCTCTGGCCTCAGACTGAAGAACAAGTCCCTGGAGGAGACGGGATCACTGCAGTCCCTGGTGCGCGCCGGCTCCCAAAGAGATTCCCTCTGCAAAAGCCTGCTGACCTATCACCGTTACTGGGCGTTTTCTTTCAGAAATTATATGGGTCTAGACTAAGGTTCTAGCAGTAATATTGACACTATTGCTAGTCAAAAGGGACAGATATGAAGGCAATGGATCAGGCACTACGATATGTAAATGGGACATGCTGTTTCCGCAACAACAATGTATTCATATGAAAACACAGATGCTAAGAGACTATGAAGAACAGCAAGAAGGATGAAATCTTGGAGAAGGAAAAAAAAAAAGCAGTTTGGAAGTTGCAGATGTGGCAAAGAAAAACAAGCCAACAATAACAACAAAAAAATCAATATGGTTAGGTCAAATTTCGTGGGGAGGAAGGGGATAAACAATAGCAAACGTGCTCTCAAAAGATAAGATTTAACAACTATTATCGACCTCACTAAAGACAAGGTGAGCTTAGCTATATGCGGAGCACACTCAGCAGCCACCCAACAAGGACAGAGCACATCACGTGGGCTGCTTTAAATCAAATGGGCACTGGCGGCAGTCCTGCCCTCACTTGGGCAGCTGGCAACAGGAAGGTGAAGTTTATTTGGCCATTTAGAAAAGGAACAAAAAGGGAATTTCGTAATCTTGTCACTGTAATGTCACGGAAGCGTGCGAGTCCACAACCTGATAGTTCGAGAAATTTGCTCTGACCATCTTCAGGAACACAGATGCCCAAAATGCTGAACCTTGCCTTGAGAAACAACCCATGAAGAGAAACCACAGAGAAACCAAATATATCAGTGGAGGTCAATAAATAAAAGACAGGAGAATTACTGTTAAGTAAAGCAAAGATCAAGTGCACAAAAAGAAAAGGACTAGTACATTAATTCACTGAGAATTATGCTCAAATTTTAATTTGAAAACCAGGAGGAAATGTGATATAGGTGTGACAAAATGACAGATGTATTAAATGACCAACTGTTTCCTGAAACCTGCTAAGGACCCTTTTCTCCAAATCAGGTTCCAACCCCTGAATAAAGTAGAATAAATAAAATGGAAACAGGACACCACAGTGGAATGGGTTTGAAATTTAATTTCTACCAAGATTTTTTTTTTTAGGCAAATTTATAAATAAAAATATGCAACATAAAAAACACTTTTCTGGACAATTATCAAGACACCTCATTCATAAGGAGAGGGTGTACAAATTGAACTAAATGTATACAACAGTTAAATACTTCTCCAAAAGTAAGATGTAGCTTCAATTAACTCATGGTTAAACAGGTCAATAGGAACTGAGGGGAAAAATAGAATGTGCTATACTTACAAGAAAATAGGAAGTAAAGAACACTGGGAAGAATACAGGGAGATGCTAAAACAGATAAAGAACGGTATTAGAAACGCAAAGTAAAACTCTGAAGTTTTCATAGTTACAGATGCTAAACATAAGTTATTTTTCCAGCGATACAAAATAAAAGACAGGAGAATAAAGATCAAAAATAAGGAAGTGAAATGCAATGTAAACTGCAAGTCAGTTAAAAGTTAGTGGAGAAACTAGCATGCCATGGGAAACCAGAAAAGACTTGCACTGAATGTGAATATATTTAACATATACTAAATGACAGAATATAAAGTTGCAACATGGAAAGAACTAAACAGCCTCAAAACCTCTGCAGCTTATTTCTGTTTATAAGACTCCTCTCAAAGTCTGGTTTAAAAGTTCCCTTCTGATTAAAGTCTACGGGGGATCAAAAGCAATACCCAGGAGAGCCATACTGGATACTGTGAAGAATTTTAATCTTCTTCCAAGATTCACTTGCCATATATGTTACAATATTTTGTAAATATTATTTCATACCCTTTCAAAACATGCATCAGAAGTCCCTTGTGAATGCTTAAATCTAACAGAAACGTCAAGATCTTTTAAAAATAACAAACACAACCTTGTTTTGCTCAGCATTGAAGCTGTATACGTAGAATGATTCCTAGTCACATAAAGCTCAAGATTTTTTTTTTTTAATCTAAAACTAGATAAGTGCAAGTAATATGGTAACACTTGAGAGGGAGATTCATTTCTTATTTTCTACCTAACAATAACTAAGATTATTCCTTACTGGGAGTCTGATTTACAGTTGTATGAAAGTCTGTGTCTCTGTGTGATTTCAGAGAGCACTGCCATGTCCCTGTGAAGTCACCACGGAATGCTGAGACCAGGATCTCAATGCTGTATTCCCTTCTTTTATTGCCAATGCATTAACACGGTGGTGAGTTTTATGGACCCAAACACAGTTTGTTTTTAATTACTGTAGTATGTGAATTTTCAAATACAATAACGCCACAGCAGATACTACACCGTCAGGTACTCTTGCCAACAGCTCAGTTAAAATACTGTTGGACTCTCCGAGGATTTTATCTGCGAGGCATTGCTTCAAATCATTACGACCAACAAAGTAGGCATCGGCAATGAGACCATTTTACTAACATCTTTCATTATTTTATAAAAAAAAAAGTAACAGGCACAGTTATTGAATTTATTTCTAAAAGACTCCTTGTGGTGTTTTGCTCAAGGAAAAAAAAAAAAGTTTTTCTCCCACTTTCCTTTTTTTCTTTCAAGCTTCAAACCAGATGGGAGGCTAACAGCCCGAAGCCTCATCACGTTGGCTCAGATGAGACCAACGCTCTGAATCTGTCACCCAAGGTTACCCTGTCAGTCAGAGGACGCAGCGTGTCCCAGGCCTGTCCTTGGGCCAGCGTGTTCCTGCCTGCAGACCGGCAAAGTCAGGAACCAGCCAGGATCTCCTCTGCTCTGTGCAGACCGCTCTTCCCTGTGATCCAAGCAAGCAGCACGTGCCAAGTCACTCACTGGCACTTCAGCACCAATCTAGTGTACAGAAAATGGGAAGAAAAATGCGTTTTCCCAAACAGATTGGTTTCTTCCTGTAGAGTCTACCAGCCTTGAAGTCGTCTGTCATGGATATTCCTGCCTAACCCAGAAACAGGGGAGCAGGATTCCCTTTCCCTTCCTTCGCTGGTACCTTCGATGAACAATCCCTTCCCATGAAGGCTTCTGAAGTTGAGCAAAATTGTAGCATAAAACAATTTAGTCAACATCCCTGAGGTTTTTGTCCCATTTAACTTTCCTCTCCTTTTCCCTCAGTTGGCTCCTCAGGTCGCCTGACCAACGAGGGCAGTAAAAACGTGCAGGAAGAGGCAGCAAAAAGACATGTCAGGATAAGCGAGAGCAGTTCGAAAAGAGATTTTAAACGGAACAGTGAAGTGTTTTTCAAGTTAAAAAACAAACAAACACACTGACAGATAATAGTTACAGAAAAGAATAGGTATTTTCTTGTGCAAGCTGTTTAATGATGAGATTGAGTCCCCATTTTTACAAGATTATTGCAACACAATTGATCTATCTGCACAGAAAAATGGCAGAATTGAGACTATGGGAGAACAGGTACTTCTGTAGTGCTGCATACTCTTTCATGCTCTACAATTTGGAACATTAAATAAACACCTGCTGTGACTATCTTTTGATTTTTCAGTTTCACGGCTAGAAAAGGCAGCAAGATTATATGCTACTTTTGCAGGCATAAGGTGACTCAAAGTTTAGAATGAATCTGTGCCACTACTATATTTACACTGTAGAAAACAGCCAGCAATTTAGAGTGCTTTAGACCTTCTGAAATGGAGGAGAAAAAAAAAAAAAGATCGTGAGAAAAGAGTTGCAAAGAACTGGAAGACAAATGCAGCGTGCACTGCTGCTGCCATTGGTTTGCAGCTTCTCACTGAACTAGAAAGCAGAGAAATGGGAAAAGTCGTCAGCGTTTCCCTGTCCGCTAGGTCCAAGACTGCCTGCACAGCACCGAGTTGTGCCTGGTCTATAGCAAACTGCATAGGGCAGGAAAGGGATAATATCCACACTGGGGCTTCACAGATCACGTCAGATCTTCAGTGTGACCCAGGAAACCCAGCTGAATTTTAGATCAACGGTAAAAGGCCCTGAAGTGTTTAATTTCAAAAGCTTATCCCTAGGAAAGTATTTCAAATTACATCAATAATACAATCAGTTCAGAAAAGGCTGCTTCACTGACAATTATATTAACACAATGCATACTCAAAACTCTATTTTGTTTTGTTTAATTGCTGCCTTTGGGAGTCTTTTGGAGGATACAAAAAAACAGTGGAACTGATGTACCTTCCCAAAGCTGTTGGCAAAGTGTTGATTTGTTTGTTTGCTTTTTTTTTTTAATTTATTTTGAAAAGTAATGGCTGGAGTAAATTTTAGTCTCCATGTCAAAACAGCCCCCTTTTGTGCCATGACGTGTTGTCCATCATTAAGACTCATTTTCAGAGAGACTCAGAACTTCTCCTTGCAAAGACAAGTCTTCCCCTACAGGTCACTGTGTGTGTACAAACAAGCAAGGAAATCTTCCCTTGCTTTTAGGCCGACTAAACCTTAAGCCAATCAAAAACCCTTTTCTCTTCCTTTTCATCTGGTTTATGCACATTCTCTGTTATATATAATCCACATCTTTATTTGATTAAATAACAATAATAATAACAAAATGCTGATCACTACTTAGAAAGTACTCAAGAGCAGAATTGGGCAAATAATGGATTTTGGCTCAGTAGCTGAACAGCAGAGATAACAATAAACCTACAATTTTTTTTTTTTTGGTTGAATGTTTTGAGATTTATTCCTTCTACATTACATTGAAGAAAAAAGTGTTCTGAGCAGAAATAAAACAAAAATGTTGCTTCAAAATAAAGTCTTTGGGGACAGGAGGACAGAAAATTATTTTTTTATCCCCCACCCCAGCAGTCAAAATACGTAAGAAATCAGACTTGTATTTGCAAATAGGACTGCAAATAGTTCCTTGCTCTACTAAGTTCTGCTTTCTCTACAATCTCTATTAATCAATTCTGTTTCAGAATTAAATATATTAATACAGTTAGCACAGTAATTTTAATTCTTCTACTGTATGACACTGATTTGTGCCATTTGTAGAAGATAAGCAAGCAACACAATCAAGTTTGCAAACACTAGTAAGGCATCCTACTCCCCAGGCTCTCCTTGAGGAAGGCTAAAACTGAAGTAGAACAAACCCATGGGCTACCAGCTTATTTAATTACAACTTTAGACACATGGGCATTTAGCAAGAAAAGATTTTGTCTGAAACACTAAGTTTGGAAAGATGTTTCCTGTATGTGCTGAACAGAAGCCAAAAACCTAACTTAGGGCCTGCGCTATTTCAAGATCCCTCTTCAACACATCTGCCAGGGATTTCACTTCCAGGACCTCCGTTTCAGTGGTCACAAGACAACTGGAACTACAGGCTTCTCACAACCATTTCGCTTCCAAAGGCAATAGAGAAAGAAACGCCCCATTCTCAACATCAGATTCCTCAGTCAGGACTCCACTGCAAAGAAAACAATGAATTTTTATAGCATGGGGTCACTGGTGAGCTACTATACACCGTTCTATACAATCACTACACAATCCAATAAACAAACCCGCAGGGGAAAAAAAAAAAAAAATGTAAGGAGTAAGGAGGTAAGGGGGTAAGGAGGACCAATTCAAAAATTCAAAACAACACAAATACTACCCTGCCTTGCGGGGCAATTCTACATTATCATAGGCCCAAGAGGTGCTTTTTTAATGTTGTGATGCAAATAAATACTTTAAGTGAACTGAGCCAGAACTCTAGAAGCACAACCAGATTTCCCCAATCTGTAGCCAGTACTGGCAAACCAGATTTGACAAATCAAACATCTCCAAAGACACATGAATTATTTGCACTAAAAACAATTTTCACTGAAAACTTCTCTCTCTTTTTTTTTTTTTTTTAAACCCGTACATCCTTGACTATCCAACTTCATTACATGGGGTAATACAGGCGCATTTACAAACACGGAAGGAGTTCTGGCTTGGCGCGCTCTCTAAAATACCCCGAGCGCCATCGGAACAGCCCCAGCGAGCTCGACTCCAGCTCACGGCCCCCGGCTGCCATCTAAGCGCAGTGCCGCAGAAGGCAGCAGCCTTTTCCCCAACAGATTGTCTGACCCCAGAGCTACAGGTTTCTCACTATGACTTTAGCGGCTTCCTCCGCACCAAGAGGAGTTGACTGAATCAGCAAGCAGCACCTGCAGACCTGGCTGGGGGAGGAGGCCGGATTAGATGACACAGGTCCCTTTCCAGCCCCGTTTCCGAGGACTCTGCAACGCACTGTGTGGGAGCTGGTGCCATTTTGTCCTGATCTGAATGCAGTCGGGCCAGGCAAAAAGTCAGAACAACCAGACAAAACCCAAGCAAAACCACAAATAAGGTACCTGGCCTACGAGATCAGATGCAGATTTGCAAGCGCTGTACGGTGATGGCTGCTTCCTGCCTCTCACTGCTGGGGATTCTCAGCTAACTGCTGCTCTCGGTCTTGATGAGGTCTGCCCACGTCCTCGAATGACCTCGGGGGGAAAAAAATCCTCTTCTGTGGATGCGCATGAATATTTGTCCAGAAAGCTCCAACCACGGCTCTATTTCACATCCCTACCTCTGCCTAAGCCCTTGCAGTCGCTTGCTAGGTACGGTTTCTGTATTCTCAGGCACTGCACTCTCCAGTATGATCACTTTTGCAGTGACCTCTGCAGTGATGGATGCAAACATTGCTCCCGTTTAAAAATGCTTTATTTGCCAAGCACTTCCAAATCGAGGGCATAGACTCTATGTCTAGGCACAATAAAGGATAACCTTCCTTATAACAATCTCAAAATAACAATGAAAAAAAAAATTAACTGATCACATTAAAACTGACAATCCTCCTTTCTCCAAGGGTAAGGTACATGAAGAGCTCTCATCAGGGGCTAAGCTCCTCCTTGGCTTTAACACACACCAAAATACTATTTAAATTTAAACAGGGATACCATATATCCATATATATGGATACATTTTGTGCAATACTTTTGAGGCTGCCCAGTGTAGTTTATTGCCTGCCCTGGAGTGATGGAATATCCAGCACGACCTTCCACATCCCAGTGCTTGGTGCTAACCTACAATTGGTCAGGGATGCAGCAAGAGAGCAGTCCAGCCCCTCTGTAATTACCAGCATTAAGTAGGGTCCATAACAAAACCACTTTTCTGATAACAGGGGGAGGCAGAAATACCTGATGAAACAGCAGCAACAGAGGGCACTGGAGACGCTGGACACCCTTCCCTCAGCTCCTCGCATTCACTGGTGACAACACAACTACACTCAGGGGGACACTCTTCCCCTGTAGGACTTACAGCACAGAGGTAACTGCCCCTTTTCTCCACTCCTGCTCATTGAGCTGCTTCACTCCCGATTCCTGCAGTTACCTGATCCTCCAGCGCACACTGGGCGCAGGAGGAAAGAAATCAGTTTTTCTGTAAGTCCCAGCCAAAGCAGAGCCACTTCCCTCCAGAGGGGCTTCAGGTTCCTCTGTTTTTCCTTCAAACCATCCCCCTCCTCCCCGGTAAAAGCAATACTTTGCCAGGGAAACCCCCCTGCGAGCCAGGTGGAACTGGAGCCGAGCGGGGTCCCACGCGACGGCTGCTGCAGGCCGGGCCCCGCTGCACAGGGACGCAGCCCGCGGCGCGGCCGGGCCCAGCAGCGCACCCAGGAGCCCGGCAGCCCATCATGCAGAGGCGGAAAAGCGCGGGGGCGTTTTCCCAGCAGGAAGGGATGGGGGAAGGAGCTGAAGCTCCTCCAGCGGCAGCTGGTGGTAATGGGGTGAGCAGCCCCGGCCCCTCCGAGCACTGCACCGACTCCTGGCAGCCCCAGGCTCCAGCACGGGACGAGCAACATCCAAAACACACTCCCCTCGGGCAGGGAGGGGGAAAGAGAGGAGAAAAAAAAAAAAAAAAAAAGAGAGAGAGAGAGCAACAGGAACAGTCTTTGCTAGAAGGTAGGGTATTGTGGCACAGAGAAGACCCCTTACAGCTTCCTCTGCTGTTTGTGCTGTGTTTGGGAGGAAACGTTTGCAGGATCTGTTATGTTGATTTGCAAGCTGGGCTTCTGGGAGTGCAATGGATTTAAAAAAAAAAAAAGAGAAAAAAAAAAGAGTTTTGCTGAGCATTTTAGAAAGTTGAGCATTTTTAGAAAGGCTTACCAGTGTCAAGTCTGAACACATTTTGAGAGAGACGCAAAAGGCATCTCTCCGCCACAAAGGTCTAAGCCCTGTCAAACTGCAAATCATTTGGCAAGGAGCTACACAGGTAACATATGATCACTCTCCTGCCTCGACTGCTAGGAGATTCAGCAAGCAAGCTGCTGAGCAACGCACGAGGCCCGCGGGTTATGGGGATTCCTGAGATCCCACACGTTGCTTTCATGTAATTCCCTCTGATATCAGCCCAGTAGTCACCACAAAACTTTCTGCTAACGACTTCTTCCCTTACAGTTCAAATTTATACTTCATTAAAAACAAAGTTATATGTTTAACTTTGGCTTGTAGTCTGAGGCTTTGGCTCTCCTTTTCCCAAAAGGCTAAAACTCAAGCCAATAAAGTGGCTTGTTACTCCCACTCTGCTCGGCAGAGCCGCCTTCATGAAACAGCAGAATTCAGTTCAGAGTTCATCTCTGGTAATTTTTACTGCCTAACTGATTCTTTTACTATGTGGATTTTTGGTATTAAACTCTGTAAAAACAGCTCAGTGTGTGCTATCTAATTTACCTCTCTAACCCATATTTCAAAAAGTGCCCTAATTCTCTCTTAGCAAAGCCTCACTTTTTTCTTGTTTCCTATTTATGAAGTACTATAAAATAGGAAAAATGCAACAACATTTTGGGTAAACACTCAGAAGCACCCAGGCATTTCTCTGCCCATCTGTGCTTATCTCAAGCTTGATAGATTGTGAAAATCAGCAATTCAAAGTCATATCAAATTCGCACGTCTCCAGCATCCCGTTCTAGCTGCTGGAGCTTCATTTTAGGGCACTTAAGAGTCTTCCATAACCACCATCACCACTTATTGGACTTTCACCACTTGGCAGAAAAAGCCCAGTGCAGCGTGGGGCACACTAGCCCACTTTTACCGTACACGTGTGACTAAGAGCATCGATGCACTTTGACTTTGGCACTCCTGACCACTAGGGAGGTGGTAAATAGGTGCACTAACCTCTTACACTTGCTAAAGAGCAACAAACAGCAGGGGAAACACAGGTATCTTCTGCTAAAGCAACTCTAGGCAGATCTTGGGGAATGAGCTTTCAGACTACCAGGTATATTTTACTAATTTTTGACTCGCAGAAACCTGTGGCACTCCTACCAAGCCTTCCAAGCCAGATCCTTGTGGTTTAAATCCAGGTAGCTAGAAATGAAGAGTAATGTTTCTTGCAACTTTATTTCTATCATGCTACCATTATCTAAATCTTTTCACCTCAAAGCAACTGAAAAGCTGCATTACAGTAAGAAAAAAAAAAAAAAACACGAAACCTAAGAGACCCATTACTATTCAACTAAACAAAACCTACCGATGTGCCCATATTGGAAAAGGGTAAAGAAAAGCCTGTACGAAAGATCATATATATAGATATTGCTACAACATACAGTGAGCTATGCGATAGTGAAAAGCACTATGTCCTTGACTTTTGCTTAATCTAAGTCAGAAATACAGATCCTAGAAACAGCACCACTAATTGCCCACTATTGCACATTACTGGAAGAAGCTTTCAAAAGTACTAACTGTAGGATCTGCAATGGGGAGAAAACCAGTGAGCCCCATCTCTTTGCAGGAGCAGCATCTCCTGCGTATCCCAACCAGCTGGGTTTTAATGAAAGTCTCCACTGATTAATGCAAAATCGGATGACTCGAAACGGACGGCATTTCTGTTTGTAGGACAAAAAGGCAGCCAGGTTTTTAGGATATGCAGGATGTTTCTTTAAGTCTGTGACAGGAAGCTGGAGCATTGGCAGGAAAAGTTCCAAGTAGAAATTCACTGAACTGGAGCTCTGCCAAATTATAATTAGTGGTCTGGCCCATTATGATTTTATTTTTCATTCTAACAAGATATTTTTGTTTGGGGAATTAAAAAAAAAAATCTATAACTCTGCATTACTGTCATATGAAATAGTCATGTGGAACCAGAAGATGATGTGCTTTGTACTACTTAAACCAAGAGCACTACAATGAAATAAACATTAAAAGTCATCCTTTCAGTAGAGTAGAGCTTATTTTGAGAAGAATTAATGTTTCTCTCCATATCCTGAATCACAAACCTTAACAGAGTCCAGTAGCTAGGCTACTGATTCATGTACTCGAGCCTAAGTGATTTATAAATCATTTACATTCATAGAGAAAAGAGACTAAAATAACTACAGCAATGTTCTAAAAAATGGATGAGGAACACAATATGAAATACATAAAAACTGCCCATTTTTACTTACAGCAGCAAGGCCCAAAGAATGGAAATACTTGTGAGTGTGGTACAAGGAAGTGCAAGCATATAGAAATAAATATAATCAAACACACAGTGCATAACCTTCAGGAAAGTTTAGCGCTAAAAATGAAAGAGAAACTGCAACTGATTCAACAGTATCAACTACTGAAAGTGCAAGTTGCTGCGCAATCAGAGAGCCAGGGCACTGCAAATACTGGGAAAAGATTCCTATGGGAAAGAGTCACCCAGCAAATCACTCCTCCTCCAAAATCAATGCTCAAAATAACTACAGTTACAGAGCTCCTTGGTCAAAATACATGGTTAGTGCTACAAAATAGGAAATCAAAAATCCGCCACCCCAAAAAGAGAGGAAGGACAAAAAAAAAAAAAAAAAATAAAAAAAAAAAAGGAGGGGCGGGCGAGAAAAGAAAATGCAAAAGAAGATGGATTTGGTGTGTTGCAGACATCTACAACCAGTATTAACAGACCAAGTGGGCCATACTCTCTGAAGACCACATCTACCAACACACTGGGACTGATAACCCCTAGGTGACCTGACCTTTTCAAATTTGACAAAGTTTTCAGATTTACAAGTGCTTGAGGAGCAGCGCGCACAGGGATTTATAGGAGCTGCTGAAGGGTGACACAGCCACGAGCTAAGGCAGCCCGGGCCACACGGGGCAGCCCTGCACCCAAACCTCGCCTGCAGAGCGACTGGAGACCTCCTGCAGAGGAGAGCCCAAATCCGAGTGTGCAGGGGACTCGGAGCACAAAGCAGGGGCAGGACGGTGAACACAGCGCAGTTCGGGGCAGAGAAAGGGAGCTGCCGTACCTTCTGCGTCTGCGTCTGCCTCACTGGAGAGGAAAAGGAGCAAGAGAAGGACGTGTGTTTTCTTCCCATTGCAGAATGTAACACCCAGGTTTATCAATGCAGTAGATGCAAACGTAGTATTAAGCTTCACTGCGAATGTATCAAAATCATTCAAAGGTGTGACTTGTCTTGAACTCCTTTTCAGAGACACAAAGATACTGGAAATTCAGGGGAAAATGAAAGAGCTTGCAGAACCTAGGAAGGCTCACAGGTGAGAACATGACACCCAATCTGAGAAACAGCAACAAGCTTAAGAAACCTCTCGGGCAATCAGAGCTCTACAGCAGACACACAAGGCACACAAATCATGCCCTGACAGATTAACAGGATTAAGGCAGCAAGTGATTATAAACACAAACGGGGTGGGCAGATGCAAAAAATCAACTAATTCATTTCCCTCTGTAGATATACTTGAAGCACTGCCGTTACTTGTTTGGTAAAATTTTGACTTGTACCCCCACCTACATAAACTGTACTAAGGCAATGAATAAATAAGTAAATAAAGAAGTAAATAAATACATAAATAAATAAACTTCAGAGTAGAAGCTTATGGCCCTGTGCACATAACAGGGAACTGTTGTGTGGGGTAATGACCTCGGCATGGGCGCATGTGTCACAGACTGCACAAGTGGTTGAAAAAAAATACATGCCGAAACATTAGTATTTGCACACTATCAGTGTAAGAGGACAATTCAAGTTCAAAGACTTACCTCGATCCCAATTTTAGCCAGTACTCTTGATAAGGGGAAATGTACTTAAGGAAATCCTTAAATTACACCTGAAGACCTGAATTACACCTACAACCTGAAGAGACTGCGAGTTGTCAGAAGGGCAGATTTCTAAGTTATATCACTGCATGTGGTAGATGGTTTGCTAAGCAATTTTTTTTTTTTAATACAAGAGAAAAAAGGCTTATCAGCATGAGTTAACAACAGGATGAATAAAAATAAAAGAAGGAGGCACAGAGACTAAATCCGAGACATACTGATAAGAAAACCTTACAGATGCAGAGACACATTAGATTTTACTAAGTACTTGTGAAGTATCTGCTGAGACAATATTTGTTCGGGGCACCACACCTACAGGGAAATACTGAAGACATTCCCTGGGAGATCAGCAACAATAGGATTTTCAAAAATGACCTAGAAGAAAGGATAGAAAAAATAAGACATTGTTTGGTCTAGAGAAAGAATTACAGAGACTTTACAGCTTTTTTTATAACACATTAAAGTCAAATACAAATTGAATTATTCTTGTTCACTAAAAGAAAAACTACTAAATGGCATGGGCTTAACCTATCTATATCCATTAAAAGATATTGCAGAGAAAGAGGAAGATGACTTTTCTAATCAAAGAAGTATAAAAGGTCAGTTAGAGGTGATTTAATCTCCATTACAGCAGCATTTTAAGAACAGGTTAAAACACCTGTCAGGAAAACCCAGTTGCTCGATTCTGCTACAATAGAAAGATGGATTCAGCTGCTGAAGATCTCCTTAAATCCAAGTTGCAGACAGAACCTCATCCATGAGATTAATAAAAACAACAATTTAAAAAAATCTGTTTTCCAAAAAATCTGCTTTCCACATGCCCAATTTCAGCACTATCATAATCTGAGGACAGACCAGTATGTATGGCTTTAGTGACACATTGCCCTACAAAGCTCTTAAGATGTTAGGTATTTCTAAAGGGAGAAAAAGCATTTGAGTAACAGGCTTTCTATAAACACGCCATCTTACTAGCTTGAAACCACTGGTGGAAACCCATATACTTCTGTAGCCAGAGCCAATAGGGCCTTTTCTTTCCAAGGCATTTTAAACAGCTCTGGAAGACGTCCTCTTAAAGGAAGCTGAGGGTCCTGCTGAGGTCTCCAGCTACCCAAGAGGTGGCTGTAGAGAGGCAGACCCAGATGTACAAGGAAGCATGGGGAGTAACAGAGACAAGCTGCAACCAGGGCAATTCTGATTAGATTTTAGGGAGGGTAGAAGTTCAAAATGCACACGGCCAAACACTGGAACAGGCAACCCTCTTGGGTGTGGAATCTCCATCCTCAGAGGTATCCAACTTTGACCAGACGAGTCCTCAGCAACCTTTAAGGATTAAGATAAGGTTTCTTGTCATTCGATTGGAAGCAAAACAAAAAATAAGACCTTAAAAACAATCTCGAACCAAGGGAATGTTGTTAACTAGCCACATACAATCTGGATAACAAGTCTTAGTAAAGTTTCGAACCAGTTACTTCCACTTCCATCATCCACAAGGACATAAGTGCCAGGTTGCTAAGGAAAATGTTCAATAGACACACCCATATTAGCTTGGTTCGGGTATAAAACAAGCTTTCGACAGTTGTGAAACTCAGTTTAGGTATTTTTATGTTCACGGATCACATACTGCCTGTATCTGAAGCTCCTTTCTAAGCAACACTATTTGCTTCCATGAAGGAGGCAGCAGATTTGTGTACTGTGTAGGTGTTAAGAGAAGCATTTAAGAGGTCTTTAATTGGGAGACTTCAGAGTTATTTCTGTATTTCTACTCATTCTAGTAAAGGTCCTTGAACATACCACCCCACACCACTTCTCCAGATGTTTTTAGTTCTCTCACACAAAAGGATTTTCTCAATAGACACCTAGGATATGTGCCTGCTTGTTTCAACTCCTGCTCAATCCCTTCAAGTGCGCTTGTATAAATTGAAGCATATGGCATGGGGAAAATAATCAGCAGCCAAAACTCTGGTTGGAAACAGGGACAGAAAGAAGCAGAAAAGACAGCGTGCAAGCAGGCTTAGGAAGTACTTCATGTTTAACCACAGTACTAAGCTGGGGGCTCTGCAGTTGGATAGAGCCAGGTCATCTACCAGATAACTGTGGCTGTTTTCTACCTTCCCTCAAGGAAGCTTTATGGGCTGAACAGTCAGGAGGTGCTTCAAAGAGACAGCATTAACTTGGAGCAGACATTCTAGCAATTTATGGGAAAAAGTGACCTAAATGCTTTAAAAAACAAACAAACAAACAAACAAAAACAAACAAACGAAAAAAAACAACAAAAAAAAGGTTTTTGGAAGGATTTCCAATATAAATAAGCTGGAGATACTCCCGAAAATTAAGTACCAATAATATGAACACTTCCCTACTTTCCTTTATTGTCTTCATTATGAAAAAAAAAAAATGTGTTTGCGAGGCCTTCTATCTAAAAAATCTATTCACATTGGATTATCCATGGCCTCAAGCTCCTGTAGAAATTATTCAGGCTACAGTGGGCTTGACACATGTAAAATTGAAAGGTTTTTTTCACATATTACTACATAGACAATTGCAGAAGTATGAAGGGGAAGGAGAGACACACATACCTCAAAACAATCAACAGCTCTTCTTTGTTAAAAAAATGAAATTCTTTGTGATTGTATTCATACTACTCCTGTATTCATTAAGCTTTTTATGCCATCTCAACTTTCCCTTTCCCTCCTCTAGGGGAAAGATGGGCCACAGAAGATGCTGCAACGATTTAGCAAGAAACCCTTTAAAGCCACGTCTATCCTTCTCCTTAGCTGAAGAGGACACTGAAGGCACAAATCACTACGAGGGGCGGAAGGCCTTGAACAGGATGACCTCAACAGAAGCTTTACATCTCTTTTTTTCTGTTGCCAGCATATTCAGACATTGCAAGAGGCAGAATATGGAGCTTGGTGGGAAGAGCGAAGGTAGCCAGAAGGAGGGCACAGTATCAGGGCCAGGCTATGTGGGTACGCTGAAACATAAGCTGTTTTCCTGCAAGCAAGCTCTTTTAATGGGAATCCAGCTTATTTATTTATTTAGAAGCAGATGGCAGCCTCTCAAGATGTTATGCAGAAACATGACACACAACACAAGTATTTTCATCTGAGCGTATTTTTTCTAATCAACTCCCTGCTATTCAGCATTAAATGACAAACAAAAACTCAAGCCTCCAGAGTCTGGTTAATGCCCTAGTCTAGCTCAGTGCTATATTGCGAGTCCAACAGTTTAAGTGATGAAATGTAATGACTTGCAATCCACTGGGGAGCAGAGCAGACTGGATGACCTCATGGTGTCTTCTGACTGAAATGATCTAAAGGATGGAGGGAAGCATTCCAATTTGGGGAGGGGAAAAAAAAACAGCAAAAAAAAAAAACAAAAAAACACACACTCTCCATGTCAATGAGCACATTTGATGGACCAACACTACAACCTAAGGTTAGTCACAACTTTTAGAATTTACACTGCAAAAGTAAGAGGCAGGGAATCCATACTATGTTGGATGGAGACATATCATTAAGTATGATAAGTCCCACGAAACTGCTCCATTGCATGACACTGCAGACAGCTTTCACATTATGTTTTCATGCATTTCATCTGAATCACATACTTTAATCTCCATTTACTATGATGTATAAGCAGCTACTATCAAGACTTGTGACATAGTATCGTACTGAGGAATGCTAGCACTACAGGCAAGGAAAACATAATTTAAAAGGAAGCCAGACACTACAAATAGCCTTCCTTCTCTTGATCCCTTCCCACCGTACACCCCATCTCTGGGGCTGTTGCCTATTAGCTTTAATAGATATTACAGAATTTCCTTTTAACAGGGAAGAGTCATATATACCCAAGTGTGTTGATACAGGTTAATTCACCACGCAACCACACAATGCAGTACACAAGAGTGAGTCATCCTCTCATTAGAGCGGCATACAACACACAATTAAAAATGTAAGAAACTCCCACACAGACTGGTTTCATCACTTTCTACATTAAGAACGTGCATGGTTATAATATTTTCCAATAATTTAACAATCTACTGTTTTTGTTTTTAAACACGAGCACGCTAAAAGAATGCTATACAAACTCCAGGAATCTGTTTGGATGCATTAATGCAGAGCTTGGACCTATGGCATTCGCACCCATAGTCCCTTGTCCCTTCCTTCCAGCATCTTTGGATTCTTCCCAGTGCCCTCTCTGCCTCCTCAAACAGACCAATACCTTTCGTGGTTGGAGCAAGTAGGTCCTTCCCTCTCCTTTCCTCTTCCATACAAAGAGCCTTGCATTCCAGCTCCTGCTCCTGCAGGCACCCCCAGACGGCAGCAGCAGCAAGCCGGGACCCTTGGGAGGCCACGGAAGAGCCTTCAGGTGCGTGGATTGCTGCTCCTACTTGCTGCTTAGAACAGGTCTGCAAAGAGGGCCCTCAGCCTGTGAAATACTTGTTGAGAATGACTACTATATGCAAAGATATTAAAAATAAATATGTATCTCCTCTCACACACTAATTGCATCTCAGAGACCTGTACCTAAGTCCTTACAGTTAAGAACAAGAAAACTTTGTGCAGTCACAGCTAGTAATTAGTACAGTTAAACAAATTTTTTGTGTGAATTCTTCAGTCTTGACACAGGATGTACTCCTGCTTTTATCCCTAAGAGCTGTGCCTGAACCTGGTTAAGAATAAAACCCTCACACTTGCATTTCTTTTCAAGTTTAATTTCTCATTTTGAAAAGCATCTAGGTCTTTACTATTTGGATGATTTGACCTAACTGACCCTATGTGCCTTTGAGAAGATTATCCTGAATCATTACTTTCCCTTCCCTGCTACATCCAGTAGAAGTCTTAACTGCTATGTGAATAACACTTAAGTTTCAACTTTGCTTGGCAACCTCACGTAGTTCGTGTTTGTATAGTTCATTTTCAAGTAGATGCCCAGACAATCTCCCAGCACTACCAGCAGCTGAGCATGCTTGTGGTATTCGCCCCTCCCTTTGGCAACCAGAGGCTGAAGATGAATACTTGGGACAAAGGATTATAGTAGTTGCATGGGAAGGCACTACCAAGCTTGCATCTCCCTCCTCAGCCAACATCTCCTTCACTCAGCCCTAGGGCAAGCCAGCCAATTAGCAGCTTAATTCTATAGAAAAGCTAGCAAACAGGCTGGCAAGAGCGAGCTATTCAGAGCTCTCTGCACCCCTCCTCATTTCTTTTTCTGAAAAATAAACTGTGAAGGTGTGTTTCATGAGAAACTAGGATAAAAGGAGAACAAAGGGTCTAGGTTCATGCAGTCTTCTCCCTTGAAATTAGTAATAAAAACAACTTTCCTGCTGGGTCAGGGCATCCTACCTTTTCAGACATGACGCGCCTGTTACAGTAAGGAAAAATAAATGGTTGGCGCAAGAGAATGGTTACAGCAAGCTATATATTGGGGTCACATATAAGAGCATATTTAAAAGGAAGATGATCACTTCAACCACTTCTGCAAAAAGCTCTCCTCCATTTGGGAATTATTTCCCCATTAAGGTAGGTATATAATACACCTATTCTTTATTCCTTTTTCCTCTGACTGGGTCTACTTCAACGCTCCTTAAAAGAAGCAGCTACCTAAAATTCAGAGTGCATATACACCCATGGATACACCATGTAAACGTAAAACAGAACAGAACAGCAAAGCCATGTACCTACCTAAACTCAGCACCCACAGAAAGTTCTCACTCTAAGAAAAACATACAATTAGAGCAGAATTACAAAGATACCCGAGATATCTATAAGTACTGGGCACATACCAAGAAACTTACTGACCTATAACAAGATCTACAAAAATAGAACCACAAGTACATAAATATTACTGTGCAACCTGAAAGATCTTTCTGAACTGCTGAGGACTCACAAGGATGCTCAAGCTCCTACGTTTTCAGCAGCCTTGTACCTAGCTCCACAACCTCGCAGCAGCACTGCCAGATGTGTGCGCAGACTTCTCCTCTCTGGGGAGCAAGAGAGAGCGAAGTGTGTTCGGAAGTGCTACCGTCCTCACCCAAAGCCAAAGACCTCCTCAGCCAAAGGTTTCAGCAAAAGACCAGGCAAGACAGCTACCACACTGAACCGAAGAAAACAGAAACAAAACAGTGCTCAAGAAACAGAAATAAGGAGTCAAACTGTAACTAAAACCTCCCAATAACTGACCTAGTTCAATGGAGTATTCAAATATAAAATGATTGTCCAAAGAATTACATGAAGTACTCATAGTGCTAACATTTAAATATACACACACAAAAAAAAATCAGCATATAAAGGGCTTAAATATTTGAGAACTTGATTATCAAACTTAGTAAATTGTTAAAAGATCACAATATAGTTATCCTTTTGCAAACTAAATGTAAATATTAAAAAAAAAAACAACCAAATTGCAGCAGAAGGATAGGGATTGTAATACTAGATCAACTACAGACTTACTGGGTGAGCTTTATATACATTTATCTTGAAATTAACTTTGTTACTTTAAAGTTAAAAAAAGACACGTGTTTCATTTTGTACTAATGAAATATGATATGGAAAATGATGATCAACTTGTATGAGAAGATAACCTCATCCTTTCAAAAAAAATGCTTATAGTAGTTGTCTAGTACTTGGTAAAACATATTTTTATTTTTCACCCTTTTCACTTAAAAATATGGAAGTATATATGACATATTTGCATTACATTGCACTACTGTGCTTGTAATTTATGATACACAATAGTGCAATAATAGTTTCTTCAGGGAGGCATTGAACACTACTCATGAAGACTACACACAACACTGACTGTGTTAACATGTCATGCATTGATTACAAAACTACTCACCTATATTTTCAGTTACATGGCATTTCAAACTGAGCTATACAGACAAAATATGAGCAGGGAACCCTTAAATACATGTTGATGTAGAGAGAGGAAAAACGAATTCTTGAAGATGACCACGGTGCCAGACTAAAGTCTAATATTAGAACAGAAAGGACTTGAAAAGCGAAATATCTTGACACGCCATTGTAACAAATTCATTTTCTTCCTCAAGTTTCAAAACAAGTGAAAAAGTAAAGATCAGTTTGATTGTTTTGGCTTGTATTACTTCACTGGAAGACTCAAAATTCAGCCTTTAATGTTGGCTGAGTATATCCATATAGGGAAATGCAAGTAACAAAGTCTGACTTCTGAAAGCACAGAACATGTGTACTTCCCCATGAAGCCAATAAATGCAGTACGTATCTGGATTATCAATTGTAGGAAAAACCCAGACCCACAAAACAAACATGTCATTGATTTGTCCTCTCTTTAAAGCACTCCTGCTTTAATGACTCTATCCAACACATTTGAAGCTCATCATACTCATTACCTCTTCCCCCTTTTCTTTTATGGGATCTTAGGATTTGTTGGCATCTGCCATTCTAGAAAGGCAAATAAAGTCTTTGAAACAAACACTTACTCCAATTCCTAAAATCAGAAACATAAATAAGAATTAAAACACAAAGCCTCCCTTTTGGGAAGGCTTAGCCCAGAATACATTAAGTATCCATATTTTAGGCACCACTTTATTTACTACGTTATATTACAGAACCTTTAGGGAAGGCCAGTTCTCTTAATTACCAAAAAAAAAAAAAAAAAAAAGATTTTGTATTCAGTATAAGGCTCCTCACCCTCTATTTTGATGGGGACTATCAGGTATCTTTGCTTAGAACATCACTTTAAAAAGGCAGTTCCTAGGAACAACTAGAGAATCACATACAAAATGCTTCCCTGACCTAAGAGCCTATACAGGAACCCACAGAACTGCCTGAACACGAAGCACCGCCAAGCGCACAGAGCAAAGAACCAGGAAACAAGCAACAGCAGCAACAAAATTCCACTAGCCTGCAATGGCAGTAATCAAAGATATAATTTGTGTTGTGAATACATTTTAATATACTTAAAATAAGCTTTCAACATAATTATGTACGTATGCACACGAATTAAAATAGAAGATTCCTAAAAATGTACAGAACAATCCATCATCTTTTGTATTCAGAAATAGAAAAGTCACAAGCATGCAATACATCATTCAAAATATCCATTTTTGCTCTATTCATTTTTTTCTTTGTACTCCTGTAAGAAAAAAAATATCTTCCATTTCCTTGGTGAGAGGGTGTTTCTCTGTGCTGCCATGATACGCCTTCACAGAACCACTGATCGCATGAGAAGCTCTACTTGGATATTCTTTCCATATGTCAAAAATTACTTTTAAATTACCTATGTCAATCCAACTTTACCTATGGCAAAATAAGAATCAGGTTTAGGGTTATGGTAGACTTTGACTCATTTGGAGAGAGACTCATTTCAAGTTTATTTCACTGGCACTGCTCAGATGCAGGTGGAAAAAATACTAGTCATCTATAACCCAGAACACAGTCCAGGTTACCATAACATACAAAAATCCTAACAGTCTCTCAACGCTTACACAGTACAAAAGTAATTTCATAAATAATAATTTAGCAATTTTTTCCATAATTAATAATTGTTAATGATGCAAAATGAGTCATCATGTTAGGGATTACAGTTTTTAGATAACTTGCACAAAGTGGCTCCCTCCTAGAGAAAGAGGACTTGCATTCTTTCCAAAACTATTTTTATACCACTCCTACAAACACAAATTTATTCCTATTTTTCTTACAAATGCCTACAGTTCTTCCAAACATTCGTTACCCCAGTCTCAAATATATCGTAGTAAATAGCTGTCAGAACTAAACAGAAGCAATAGGGAAAGCTATTAACTCTCCTACTGAATTTAAATGTTCTTTATTCATCCCCTCATTCTACTTTGCTTAATTCCAGAACAGACATTACTATACACATCAGCGTATTATTCACCAAACCATTCTACACCAAACTCAACTGAAGAGCAATAAAAAAGACAGAGCTCAGAGAAACCTGGAGTGGTAATTCAGTCCAATATTAATCCAAGCCTTCCCTTCAGCAGAGTTGAGGTCACCCCACTCTCACCCCAAGCAAAACACTCGTCTTAGGAGCCAGTAAGGAAAATGAGCAGTTCAAGTTATTCTCTCTGCTCTTCGTCACTTCACTCACCTTCCTGCTTTAGTCACATCAGTCTGAACTTTCTATTTCTTCCTGTCTTAACACGTATGTGGTTCTCTGCAAGTTTTGTATCTTTGCTGCTCATCATAATTTTTGCAATCAATCACTAATAAATATTAGTAGTCAGTGATTTTATTGCAAAATCTTATGACATTACATCCTTAACCTTCTGTCTTGATAAACTGAATAAATTATTTGCTCATTCTGTGATTTTTCTGCCTCTTGCAATAGTCTCCTTTCCAGGATGCTTTGCTGACTGAAGATTTAACTGTACTCTCCTCATCTCCCATTTTAAAGTAGGGGGGTAGTAATGTGATCTAGACAAATCTTTCTTGATCATTTTGTTTCTTTTTTAACATATTTTTGTTTCGAGTTATTAACATTAATCTTCTTGTCAAGACGAAACCAGAATAGCCACAAGAACTTCCTTACTAAATGTATATTTCATCTTCATTCTCACTTCACAGCCTAAAGAGATGGAAGATATCACTTTTTTAAAAAATTGAAATGGCAAAAACACCAGAAAGTTGATAGTTACTCTGTCATGCACAGCTGCAAAAGATGATGTACTTTATTTTTCTGACTCCAGATTTCCTACGTTATTAGCACAGCTATTCTGAAGTCCTACAGTTTCATCAAGGGGAGGGAAAGAGCCTAATCTCCTTCACGAATTCTCTGCAGAGACATGAGCAAGGTGGGGTGAAAGTGAGCCTTGTCAACAGAGTCCTTGCTTCATTTTGCTTCATCTAAGTCTTTCCAGCACTGACATAGCAGGTATGACAAATGTGTCCTCAGAAATTACTTCTGCCACTTATTACTGCAGTGCTGCAGGAGGATGCAATGACTGATTGCTATTGATACCTCCAGAGTAGTCTAGAGAGATTTAGACTCCAAGGATCTGATCCTTACTCAGTGGTATAAACTGATGCAATACCCGACGAGCGGCACAACTAGCAGCACAATATCAGCCACTGGTCCTAGAGATATAACACAATTTCTGGTGAAATCAGCAGGAGTTTTTCTATCAACTTAATCATGTCTAAACTGAGTGTTTCTAGAGAACTTTTTTGTTACTTATATATATATATAAATTTATAAACAGAGTTAACATGAAAAAGCATTTTTATGGACTGAATTAAAACAAGGAAAAAGAGTGAGCAAGTGCATCTGGTTCCCTCTTTCCCAGGGAGCACAACCTCTTCCTCACTGTCACTTCCAGAAAGCTAATAAAAATAAGTCTGTCCTTAAGGAAACAGCTGGTCTATATGATTAACTGGGCACGTGGAAACACTGGAATGTGATGGGGCTGTTCTCTTTGGAGTGGCTGTTTTTTTCAGTCTGCCTGGCTGTACCAAGCCCATGTGCCAGCAGTCTTCGAACACACAGTACACACAGGTACCGGGATCATTCTGCCACCAGAAAATTCTGCTCAAAAGTAGCAGGGGCTGGCAGAAAAAGCAAGCAAGCAGTCACTTACACCTCACCTTATCAATAAAACACCCTGAAAACTCAAGCAAACCCTGCACTTAAACCCTGTACTGTTATTAAGACAGTTTATTGACATTAGCCAATACAACCCTTCACAAGAAGTTCTCAATGCTGGAGCAAGAGGCAAAGCAACCATAACCCTCACCAGGAACTGCACAGGCAACAGGGCATGGGGGCAGCTGATCAGCTATCGCAGCAGCAGTTATTCTGTGATAACTGATCAACTCCCTTCCCCCCCAGCCCTGCTGCTTATCCTCTGATAACTGATTAACTTTCCCACGCAATATGGGCCATCCAATCTACCATATTACTTATGTGGTTGAATTTACATTCAGTCGGAAAATAGATATAAACATGTAACTGTACACACTTCAGGATTTTATTTAAAAGCAGAGAAGCTGCAGAACTTCAAAATGACTTAAAGCGGTAATACAAATGGGGATTTGATGGTCAGTCACAACGTTGCAATATAGTTCCTAATGGCAGTAATAATGTGAACTCTAGGGAGAGGAGTATAACCAAAGTGCAACTTTGAAGCTGCACTGAGTAAAAACAAAAAGGTATCTTTATGGTCAGATAAATGAAAACAGTTTTGATCCGAATCAGTCCTTTGCTAAATGCATATGCAATAGAGGACATATGAAAACAGACTCAGCTGTATTGGACAAAACCATTAACAGATAATTTCAGGAGCTTGTATGGCTTTACAAAGCATTTTAAATCCACTTCATAGGCTCTTGTTTAGACTAATAAAAATACTTGGTTGCTTTCCAGATCAATCAGTAGAGATCAAATCACCATCCAAGCGCAACGTACATACTGAAAAGAGATCCCGTCTTGAAGGCTTTTTTTGGAATAACATTTTACTACCAAAAAAAAA
>JAUBNY010000023.1:731882-743615 GCA_032275445.1 Crypturellus soui | reverse complement strand
AGGACGCCTTTAAAACCAGGCAGCAAACTGGACAAACTGCTGCAGTGCTGCGGCAGCTCCGGGGCCTGCTGGAAACGTGCAGACACGTTGTGCATGGGGCCAGCCCCGTCGGTGGCAAAGGAGCCACCGCAGGTGCCTCCTGCCGGGAGCCCTGGCCACACAGGCCCCTCACTGCTCTGCTTCTCGTCCGTCTTCAAGCGGGCGCAGGTTATGAGCACAGAAACCCGAGGGACAGGGAAGAGCCGAGCACCACAGTGAGAAGGTGCCACCTCTGCCTTCCGCAGCCGCTCCGCAGGCGTCGCCGCACTCGCTTCCAGTCGTCCCAGCCCACTGGAGACACTAGGTGCTCTGCTAAACAATGGTACTGTTCTCTGTCAGCATCAGCACGGAATTTCAGTCTCAAAATCTGTATTTTTAATCTCACAAACCACCCCAGATAAGGGGGAAAACGGGTAACAAACAGAACATAAATTCTACCAGTCTGCTGCCTAGCTTTCCTTACAATATTATGGTTTCCAGCTGAACAAAAGCCTATGCATACCAGCATTAGCCAACTTATAACATATATCTACACACACACACACACACACATATTCCGAACATCTTTTAATGCCAGACAGCTCAGCACTCCTGCGAGTTACTCACCTGAGCTACTGCTCTCACGGAGGATGCTAAGGCCACTGCACCCACTGTAGGCGCCATCTGCTCCAGCAAGGCACGTTAGTTCACGACTTTCCTGCATTTCTTCTTTCCCTATGTGCCAGCCACTGGTCTGCCTTGTTCCAATGATCATAGCAAAGGTATGGCTAGATGTGCTTTTCTTGCTGCATACTTTGAAGGCCCTTCCACCCCAAATCTCTTTTTCGTTTCTGTGGAATTTGTTGTTAACTATACCCACATATCGGGCACTGCCAGCTTCCCACAACACTTCACTCCAAACCGAGTGAATTCCCTTGCTTGGCAAGTTCTGGAAGCCTTGGTGCAGGTCTCCTTGGATCACAAGAGAGGCCCTGAGTTTTGGGGGCAAAAGTTTCCAAAACATCGAGACACCTCTCTAGACTTGTGCAACTCACAGACTCTCTTTCTCATCTCACTTTTCGTATACTCCTATTAAATGGCACTGCCCTGGCTAGTTACATGAAGCGTATTACAAAGGCTTATGCTAAGATCGAATATTAACTTCCAATTCAACTTTGGTGAAGGAGGTGTTCCAAAACCCCAAGCGCATCACAACCTCCTCCCCGAAATGAGGCCGCTGCTCATCTTGTCCAACACTCGGTAACACGCTGCTTCAAGGCACAAGAGGAAGTCCCGTTTAAACCTTTTCTGATTATTTCCACAACGCTTCAGTTCCCTAAGGCTGTTTTTCCTGTTTCACTAATGTATTTAAGGATTGCTGTCACTCACTTGCGGTAAGAGCTGATGACAACATTTGTTGAAAAACTGGAATCAGCGAAATTTATTTGGTGTCCAACTCCCATTACTTCCACATAACTCCCCCTTAGAGATTTGTAAGGTTACACTCAGTTTCAAAATGGATTTTGCAAAACTTTCAAAGGTTTTAAAATACATATTTTCAGTACAAACATTTGTTTATTAAGAATACACTTTTGATACCAGCTAGATATTACTGTGTGGCAACCATCAACTCCTAAAGAAAACATTACTATTATTTTATTCCTTGCTACCGTGCGTATCTAAGCATTTTCTGCCGGCTGTCCTGCTTGAGGCCTTACGAACTCTGGAGCAAGAGCTACCACCACACAGGCTTGTCCCACGAAATGCATGACTAGGTGCTATGTTAATACGCTAATAGTTAATAGCAATCCCAGGCACAAAGATGAGATTTTCCTGGGCATACGGGCTATTTTTCCTCTTCTTGAACAGTCTGAAGAATAAATAAATAAGCTAGGCTACAAAGAACATACAGAATAGACTAAATTATGAAGACTGAATTAGGGCTACACAACCAAGGCAATTTATATAATTCAGAAGCATTTTGGGGGATTACTGCAAAGAATATTAACTGCTTTCGTTATGAAGTTTTAAATGATCATTTCCAACACTTTTTTTTTTAATTACAGTCAATTTATACATTGATTTTTAAAGCTGTCTAAAACTTTTGAAGCGTCTACTTTTCCAGAAATTTCAAAATCACCTTTTCCAATTAATAGTTCCTGTTTTGACTAATCGGGTTTTTCCTCAGCAAGGAGGTTTAGGTAATTTTTAATCAAAACACATCTCAAGTAATAGGCTGCTTTACAAAACAAGCTTTTGTCTTCCTGACAACTCTCAAAACCTACAGAAGGTGCACGCAGAGGAGGTGGGAAGTTTGGGAAGACCCTTCCAAATGCCAGATCTATCATCTGTATTAGTAATATGTCAGACCTGGTACGTACGAGGAGCTAAGGACAGGAGAAGGAATTTGATGAGGTTTCTGTACAATAAATAGTGCCCATGATACACGATCCTTGACGCGTTGACAGTGCTGACAACGCGACGAGGTACCAGTTTAGGAAGGAAGGAATGTCCTGAGTAAGGAACAAGGCAGGATTCAGCACTGCCGGGGGGAAGGGAAGGACCTATTTACTACATTTTTCTCAGCAGCAGGGAGACGTTAAAAACACAGCAGGGTGCAGTTTTAAGGGGTGCCTCTCACCTGCTCTCCGGGCAAAGGTCCTCCCTGGCAGACCAGGGCTGCCGAGCTGGAGCCTATGCAGCTGCTGCAGAGGGAATGACACCTTTGCTCCCAAGTTTCGCAATCAGAGAATTGCTACCAAGAGATTACCCCTAAAAGCTGCAGATGATTATAACCTCATGTGATCGGTAGTAAATTTGGAGATGTGGTTTTTATTTCCCAGCAGACTGTACAGCTGAGCTTGGGGGTTCGCTGCGCTGTGTCGGGGACACAAGGGCAAAGTCTCCATTAGTTTGCTTGAAAGAAAGCCCCTTCAGCAGCAGATTGAAAAATCCTGCATAGTTTTGGGCAGCTATGTATGGTGACCATCTCCTTGGTTCTTCTTTCTTTAGGGACCTATACCTTAGTTCCATTGAAAATATATGAAAGAGCTAGAAAAATGTCACACTGCCATGATCCCAAGGGTCAGCAGGCAGCTTTCACTGTCAGCTGTCCACACAAATGACTTAGGGAGAACAGAGGGAGGTGGTGGTAGTTGAAGGACTAGTAACATCTCTACAACACATAGGCACCTGCACCTCAGATAATATTTTACACGTTGCTGTCATACGTGGGTCTTTTCACCCACTGGGTGCACTCTACCTGGGCCATGGTTGTACCAACACTACCCTAATGAAGGGCCAGGTGGAATTATTTAATCATTTGTGACTACTGATCTACCCAAGAAGGTCTTTGCTTCCTAATTTTTTTTTTTTGCCACAAGGCAAAACACAGTATGTCAAAGGCAGTACTGCCAATTTATTCACTGGGAACACCATGACGCTGTGCTAACAGCACCAGACCTATATCAACTACCACAAAATCACCACACGTGTGAGCCCAGTTAACCATCTCCGTTACTCAGAAAACTTACACTCTGTCACCCCGTACATTTTCCCCTCCAGCTCTGCTTACGTCCTTGGAGAGTTACATCCCTTCCCTAGCACCTTCCTGGCGCCGGTGTGTGCATCGCCGTGGTTGCCTGGCTCCCGCGCCTGCTCTGTGACCCAACACGGCCCTTCCAGGGGATGATTCCTTCCTGGTCCACTGCTTTGCCCGCTCCGCATGGAAGGCTGCATGGAAGCTGCAGCGGGACACCTCGGACATGCGCTCAGGCTTCAGCACATTTTTGTGCTTGTCTAGGTGGTCCCTAAGTGCCCTTCTTGTCAGGCCCAGTTTTGGGTTATCAAGCGATTTCTCCAGCAAGTCATCACCAAAGCACTCCTGCAGACAGCACCTCTCGCACTTTGCTTGAAGGTGCAGTGTTACACTTGAAAAAGTAACCCCAGAAACACGCTTACGAGACCGGCCATGACCACGCAACAGCCTGGGTCTGCCACAAAACAACAAGGGTTTGGGGAGGGGGTCAGAACGATGAACATACCACTTTTTAAATGAGGGTTTCAGCTTAGGGGAAAAAGCAAGAATGGTTTCCTCCCACAAAAGCACTTCAGGTTTTTGTGGTGTTACAAGTTTCACAGTACAACTTGAATCTACCGAAATATTAGAAAGCCAAGCGTTAAACCTAAATAAGCTCTCAAAGGGAAGATGTATAAACCACAAAATACCAATAAAGTCTAATAAAATATAATGAAGACAGAATGCAGCCCAGACAGAAGGCATATATGCATCTCCACAACTGGCTCAAATTTTCACTGAAACAAAACTTAGCAACTTTTCCTTTCTAAGCACTACCATTCTCACAGGTTTATTCCAGGCAATATTTTTAATAAAATGACCAGTGCTATAAATAATCTCTACTCATTTTATTCATTTGTTCCTATCATTTTTGATCAAATTTGAGCCTTCGACCTATTTGGAGAAAAAGCAATGACGTAATTTTAGAAATGGTACACTCAGAATGTGTACCACACAATGTCAAGTCAAACACAGATGTATCTTATGGTGATTCTGAAAACACATATATCAACGAAGTTTTGCGAAGAAAGCACAAGTTGGCAAAACTCTACATGTTCTAGTCATATAATTATGTAAAATAAAGTTGTGAGATTGTCCAGACTCTGTTTAACATGGCTGAAACAAACTGGGTGATCTGTCTGCATCCAAACAGCAAAATATCAGTCAAATGAAAAATCTACATTAAAAAGAGTGATCTGTATCTTACCTTTTCCATTTATTGTTAATGCTGATGCAATTGTGGCTGTTACTGGCACTGGTAATTGTGGCACTAAGGGGTGTATCCTTGGTCGGCTCCCCATCCTAGCACGCTCTGCGCCAGGTCCTAACAAAGCTCCCACTGGTTTCTCTGCTGCTACTTCTGGTGCTACAGAATCTTCTTGATCCTGTTCAATGTGGTCCATTTTATCAGGGCTTTCATTCTGGAAGCCATCAACCGTCGTTCGGCTTTTAATTGGACTTTTGGGCACTAGGATTTTAATACCTGATTTTGCAAGGTCCATATTTTTCCTGCCAGAAAGTGATGGTGCATTGTTTTTCCGGAACTTCTGGGTGGCAGTAAAAAGTTGATTATTTTTTGACTCATGGTCTTTACCCATAACTAAAGATTTAGTGGATGTCTTTGAAAAAGAACTATTGGTAGATCTAGAAATTTGCTTTCTGGCATTATTTGGAGAGGTCCTGTTTGTCCTGGTTAATGTGCTTTCTTTTTGCTTTTCATTGTGACGTCTGTTAAATTCGTGTATATATTCCTCACAGTTAACAAGGTGCTGTTCTGGTTCCCAAGTATCGTCTTCACTGTCATATCCTTTCCATCGCACCAAATACTCCGTTTTTCCCTTCTTGTTTTTCCTCTTGTCAACAATTCTCTCTACCTGTTAAAAAGGAAAATGAAGGGTTAGGTATGGGGAGACGTATGAAATGTCAAGTAAGCAACCTGCACACAAATGATTCTCAAGTGTAGATAAATTCAAAAACACTGCTGTAGTTCTGTACTTCCATAGAGTGTCTCCATAGCTTACAGTCTTTCATTGTTGACTGGAAACACATTTTTTTAAACTTTGTCATTACTTCCATCTAATACAAGACATTCTTCAGTAAATATGTTGCATGCACAAGGGTCTGATGATAGTGAAATATCACAGTTGACAATTAGGGTGAAGCACTGGACCCAGCAAAGCTTTGACACCAACTTCAATAGGGACAGGATTTCACTCTGAGAATACAGAACATGTTTAAATATGCTGTATAAACACAGCTGGTTTACCCTCATAAAACTTACGAGTTTGATACTGTTTGAATAATTTAATTAGCATCAGGTACATGTGAGAACTTGCTTATAGCAAGCTGTTCTTTGGTTACCAGGAAAATACTGAACAGCTCAGAAACTGGGAGAAATGCACAAATTTCTTTTATATGCCATTCTTCCCGTGAGAACAGAGGCCTTGTTTTGGCCATGGTGTTCACCGTACACACTCGCACAAACTCGTGCGCTCCCTTCTCTGTGAGTGGGGATGTTTATGGCACCACAAGGCCCACACAGGAACGCGCTACGGCTGCCCGTGGGGCGTCCGGGGCTGCGAGGGGCAGGCGGCACTGCCGCCACGGGGGAAGTGAGAAGAGGGGTGCGAGCGCAGCCTCGGGCCTGCCCCCTCTCACCGTGGCACCTCTCTTAAGAGGCTGCTCCTTTCCTGAGGCACTCCGGGCCGCCCCGCTGCAGCCACAGGGCCAATTCAGCCTACCTTCCCATTTCTGCCTTCCTCTGGCACAATGAGCACCTATGCCCAGAGTAATCTCTGAAGATCATTGTATCTTGCTCTTCCACAGTGAAATCAAAATTCAGATTTCATTAATCTCAGCTGAAATGTAACTATACGACGTAGAACTTCACACAAAAGCTTGTGGGTATTCACCACATCATCCAAAATCATGAACCAGAAACCCGATATTGTCAGGAGAAAAAAAAAAAAAAAGGCGGGTGGGGGTGGGGGCGGAATTTATTGCCCCCTTCTAAAGGAGATTTTTTAAACAAGAATATCAGGGAAAGATTTACTAGTAGATATTTGTATTTTCCAGCAGGAAATCTTAACAAAGCTCATCTATCACCAGGCCCAATTTTCTACTGATGTCTTTTAATAGCAGAATATCCTTTTGAAGTAGGAAGCTACTCTTCTTAAAAAAAAAAAAAAAAAAAAAAGGCAACTTTCAGAGATAACAGATAAACTCTAAGACAGGGGATGTAAAAATCCGTTCCTAAACAACATGATTTATAACACAAACAGAAACGCACGAGGGAAAGTGTTATATTTAGCCGTAGTGTCCAAGTGTGTAAAGTCTATTCTGACATTTCTCCCTGTGATTAAAAAAAAAGATGTTTTTGCAACACTGCTTAGTTCTTCTTGAAGACATCTTATTTCTTATTTACAATAAAAAAAAGACAGCAAGCTGTGATATGCAATTTACCATACGGCTTTAGAATTCCAGGCATGGACATTTTCAACTGTCTCAACCTGATCAGTCCATCTTCCCTAGGGCAATTTGAAAAACTGCTCAGAAACATCACGCCGTGATGCTTCTATCGCTCACTACAGCCAAAGAAGGGTTTCTCTGTGTTTTTCTTCCAGACTTGGGAAGCAAAAACTCCCAGGCTTCCACAATGAACACCGAGTTAGTCATGCGGGACTAGCGGGAGATTTAAACTCTGTGCTACTGGGGGGGGGAAGAAGCAGGGACTACTTGTGCTTATTCTTCTTTTGACAGTGAAAAAGAAAGCGTTCCCAAGTCATTCGTACACACTTGACGCCTAAGTAATTTTACACACTTCGATACACAGTGGTGATGTGACATGAAATTTAGCCCAAGACACATCAAAGCCTTCTACTGGGAGCTGCTTAATGACTTGCATCCAAATACTGAAATGGAAAAGCACATTACAGAGTGGAAAAAACAGAGGTCAGTGTTTCCACTTCCTGACATGTCAGTGATGGTGCAGCCCAAAGATACAGCTGAGCTGATGGCCCAGCTAGCGACACCAAAACAGGCTGTATTTCTTCTCTGCTCATCTGGTACCATGGAGCTAAGCTGGTGCTTTTCCAATCCCAGGATGAGTTAGTTCAGGGAGTGAAAAATTGGCAGAGTGCCCCTAAGCACCAGGGTAGCAGCAAGACCATATCCTTAGTGACTGGTGACTGTGCCAGAAATACTGGTGACAAACAGCTCTTGCCAACTGCCATTTCTGCAGTGTCTGTACTGGCAGCATTTGCTGCTAATGTTCATTTTTTCAAGTGTAATGGAAGAACCAAAGAAGAAAATAATATAAAAAAGAGAGAACAAGTGTGGAGGAAAGGTATCAGACCAAAAAAAAAAAAAAAAAAAGGTACATAGCATTATATCCTCATTTATTTAAACTTGCTAATGATCACTTTGCCACCTGGGGCATTGATCAACGATGTTCAGAAACCTCAACCAGACTACAGAAAATCAGACAGAAAAGCAAAACCCTACCAAGAAGTATAATGCAACAGCATAGTGCCCAAATTATGATCCCAAGTCTAACAACTATACTTGAGGTTTTCTGTGAAATGGCACAATGACACAAGGCTGCAGTCAAATGGGTCCTTTGGCTAAATGTGTGCCAGGGGAAAGAGCAGCACTTCTAGCCCACGTGCAACTGCTCCTTCCCAGCTGCCAGCACCGCTTCTTCCACAGGCATTCCCAGGTACAGTCCTGCACAAGAGACCCTGTTTCCATGTTCGGAACCTCTGACTTGAGAGGCATCCTGAAGCAACTGGATTGGAGAGCACCCATGTACACAGCATTTCCAACACAGCTGCAAGGGCTTTAACTTTCAGCAGAGGACACATGCCCGCCTGCAAACAGGACGGGTAAAGCAATCTCTTCCTTCTCTGACAGTCAGAAAAAGAACCTGTGATCTTAAGATGAAAGGTCTTTAGCCAAGTCAACTAAAGCAAGGACGACATTCGTAAGGATGTTCTCAGAGCCTAAGAGACTGTACTTCTGGGCACACTTGTGAACTCTAAGGCATACCGTACATATCTATCATACTTTAAGACTTGAAAAAGATAAAGAGGTACAGTTGTCCTCAGATAGGGAAAAAAAATCTCTAAGAGAATGAACAAAATAAGAATACAAGCAGCTAAGTAAATATTGAAGAGGTACTGCCTTGCTTATGATAAATTCATTTCCATTCCCACAGTGTTATTCTCTGCCCTCTCATTTATGCCAGACTAAATTTAAGTTAGTAGAATATACTTGACTTCACAGTCTACCTGTTGTCTATAAAATACAACAGAAGGCCTTTCTCTGTTAGCTCAAGGCTGTGTTTGTGTTAGTGTTTTGGTCCAGAGCAACAGTGCAGTTTAGAAGCACTGTCTTCCCTTCTCACTTCCCTTGCAATGGTTTTGCTCAGACTGCTATTTGTACACAATTTGTACTCATTGTGAAGAAAACTCAACTAGAAATGGTGCTTCAGACACCCAAAACATATTTCCACCCTAAGGGGAACATACAGGTCCAAACAACAGCTCTGAACAACATGGATATCCATACCCAAGAGGCTCCACTAAATCTACTCCAAAATAATATGGCTGTATAGCAAAACGTGTCAACGTAGGGGTCCCAGGAGCGACTATTTCAACTTACTACTATTGAGTCAACTTACTAATGTAGGTATTCTCTAATTCAGTGATACAAGCTAGAACAAGATCAAGTCCTTCACGCTTACCTGTGCTACATGTGAACAGCTGTCCTGAATTAAATTGGAAGCGATGCCATTTACAAATGAGATCTAATTAAAATAATTCATAAACACCACTATTTCCTCTACTAAAATCTCGTACAAGTTCATGATAAACATTTCAAATACTGAAGATAAATGCATTTTACATTAAAAAAAGAAACAGAACTGATAATAGCAGCATAATAGCAGCAGACACTCCTTTTTTTTTTTTTTTTTTTTGCCAAGTTTTGCTTAAGAGTAAGAGGAGAAAAATGTTTGGGGAAAACAGATAATCATCAAATTATTTTTTGACTATGTCTGCAAAATTTCTCCTGAGCTGTGTAGAACACACGTTAACATCTTTTAATGCACACACCTAATCAGAAAGGCCAATACTTCCAATAGCAGATGATGTAACACCAGGCGGGAGCACTGCTCGCCACAGGTAGAGTCAGCAGGTAAGTTTAGAAGTTGCTTAGCACACATACATGCGGAATACCAAGACCTCAGCACTGCATGGTTTGAACTCAACACCATTACAGGAAAAAAAAAATAAAAATAAAAATAAAAAAATACTAAAATACCAGAAGAGTCCTAGAGCTCATCCTTCCAGCGGCCTGTACTACAACCCCGCTCTCTCCCTTTGCATCAGCCTGGGAGCGCAGGCAACCCCGCTGCCCCACCTCGCAAGGAGGCCGCCCGTGCAGAGCGCCAAAAGGCTGAACTCTGGAGCGGCAGCGCAGGGAAGAACTGCTCATCTCCATCCTCCTCCCAAAAGTTACATCACCCCGTCAAAACTACCCACTAACACAAATTGAGATATTAGTATGCTGGATCTCAACCTGACATAGCAACATGACAAATTGGAACCTTTATTACTGGGAAATTTCAAAAAGATAATAAACTACAAAGTCCCTGAGCAGGACTGTTGGAAGCATTTGGCAAACTCTCAAAAACTGAACGAGCTTTAGAATTTGGAGAACATTTCATGCGGAAGAAATGCAGATCGAATGACTGGTTCAAGATATGAATTCGATTCTGGAAGCACAGGGAGGAAAGGTTTCAAAAAAAACCCACATGCACCTGGGAGACAGGATTAACAGAACAACATGTTATGTTATTGCTAGAGATTGTAGTAACACTAAATAAAGATGACAGCCTAGAGGATTTTGACACTTCTAGGCCCAAGGTTAAGAAACAAGGCAATCCAGAAACAGGCCTGACCAGTAGGTGTTTGGTTTAGATCTTCGAATAATTAGTTGCTGATAATCCCCGAACAAAACGGATTGAGTGAAGCCATTACTGTTCTGTGTTCCATGTTTCTAAGCAGCACTACTTTTTTCCTGAAAACACTGCTTCTCCTCACAGACTCCCTGCCGTGCCCCGACACACACACACTCTATCAGAAGAGGTTATTCCCCTAGATGCAGTAACGGGTGCTCAGTTCATGCTTGCCCCAGTCAGCGTCTCTCATCTGCAGGTCTCAGCTGCATCTACAGCTTCATCTGCCTCAGTTATCAAATCAGAATATTGGATTTCTGTAGCATGAAGTCTCAAATTTCACCGTTCACATAAAACCAGAAACACCCACATCCTAATCCCAAACCCTTCATTTTCAAATCTTAGGGCCTTTTACCGCATTGGGAGGATTCGGTCTTGAAATTAGCAAAACTAACTAAGCTCCCTTAATTCCAAGTTCCCAAACCTTTGGTCTTGTTGAAATGCAGTCACTGACTCTGTGGAGTATTTTTGCAAGCTTTTAAAACATATCCACCTGTACTGAAGTGTATGTATATGCATGCAGAGTTTTCAAAATATATCTTCACAGCAGGATTTATTTCTCAAGTAACTGCTAACAAAGACTATGAGATAAATTCTCAAAACAAAACATCCCTTCATAAATTGTTCAACTTCCAGTTTTATTCCTCAGTCATAATTTCAGTAGTTCCTTAGTCCTAGCCATATTTGTCTTTAAACAGCCTAGGATAAGTCATAAGCAGCATTACATCTGGCTTTTCTTTTTTAAAACTATGTAAAAAATTGATATACAGCTGTTAAAAATGTGTCCTACTTCTTAGTTCAATTTGTTTGGATTAAGTTTCTGGTCTCCAGTGCTGAAAAGTGCCCAGTTACCAACCATCCTGTCCTCAGACTCCTCTGCAAAGTCACTGCAGGCATCTTACCCTGCAGTCTGCTTCCATAAACCAAGAAGCTTGAGCTTTAGCTCTCCTATCAGGACGCATTTGCTCGAGCTTTCCAATAGTTCACTTGCAAATTCTTTGCATTCTCATTACCTAATTAGAAAGACCAAGCATTGTTATTTTGCAGCATTCTGGTATTGACTTCACCAATACTAGACACGTAGGCAAATTCTCTCTCTCTTTTTTTTTTTTTTGGGGGG
>JAUBNY010000023.1:720999-731865 GCA_032275445.1 Crypturellus soui | reverse complement strand
CCCAAGATCAGATTAGCCCGTTACGCCACAGGAACATAAGCTTACTTTGCCAGCAACTGTGGCACTCTTCCATACATCAACATATTCTCTCTTCTCCTCCAAGCTTTATTTTGATCAAAGGCTCTCCAGTCTTTTAGAATTCCTTTATGTAAGCTATGCAAGAGCTAACTTTATAACTATCCACAACATTCAATTAATATTCTGACCTACAGGTCATTTTAACTCATCCATTGCATAAAGTTCTAATCAAGCTACCTATAAAAATACAAGCATCTCCATCAAGCTTGTAATTAATCACCCACACATTGTGACTGACTTCCTTCCATAGCCTTAACAAAGGCAATGGACACAACGATTTAATCCTCCTCATCCTCATCAACACCAGTGGCTCCAGAGTAGCACGGCTGCACCCTGGGCTGTACAAGACCTTCCTGAAAAGGCACTTTGTGAAGTTTCAAGCCTCATCCATTCAAAAAACTTGAGCACCTCTCATGCATGTAGCTTATATTCTATATAAAAACATTGATCAGAAAAGAAAAAAAATATATATATATATTTGGAAACTTTTTCCATGGAGGCCACAACAGAAACACTGTAGAGGAGGAAGAGAAGCAAGCAGCACACAGTAACTGAGCTTTAGAGAATTAGTTTACTGAAGAAACAGTGTTCAAAATTTACTTCCTTGCAAGCCACCACCGATGAGGGATACTACAACGCCAGCACCACAGACCTTCAAGTTACAGTTTACATAGAAATAATCACAGTAATTTGCAGTGGTACAAGTTAAAGCCTACTGCATTTTTAATCAATTGCATTTCCTTCCAGAAATTTAGCTGCTATACAAATGGTTAAAAGTGTTTCACTCACCAAATCACTTTTTGTGCCTTTTAGTATTAAAAATGTACCATCTTATAAACATTATGCACAGAATTAGAATGAAAATACCTGAAAAGTTATTAAAAGTGTATGCACAACTAACTACTAGATATGAACAGACTCCTGTAGCGATCTTATTTTTACCAAACATGCATTGTTTCTTCCTTTCAAAATAAGGATAAGCAGCACTGAACAGGTATATCTCCTTAAATGAGAAACTTGATCAAAGCCAAGTGCATTAGGATGTGCATTCTGAGCAGTCAGAGCTATTGTATAATGAGAATAGCATAGTGATGCTTAAGTTATCACAGTTTTCTCATCACGAGTTACCAGAAGATCTCCACATCACCCACACAGAGCATCCCAAAGGAAATTCTTCCCATCTTAAATTCATTACTAATAGCTAAAACCCAGAAAGCAAACTCTGGAACTTTTTATTGCAAAGGCAAATATTCCATCTGCAATTATCAAATCCTGCTGCTGTTGCTATCCGTTGACAGTAACTATGAAAAAGTACAAGCCTCAGACTTGCTGCAACTAATATCATCCGGAAAGTGGAGGGGAGGAAAATAAAAAAGGAAAACTGGAAAGTGTATTTATTATTGGTGACTATGGCAACATAAAACACACAGAAAACCTCAGTCAAATATGCCCATGTATCAGGGCGTGATAGTTCGGGGAAAAAAGTAGTAATACATTAAGGCTACCTAGTAGTTTCAGCAGCATGACTAGTGTTCACTTAAAAGATAATGCCAGCAGAAAGTCACTTTCTCAGGTAGCTTGAAGAGCAGAGTAGCAGAGGGACTCGTCAATATTAAGCATCAAGACTGCAGACATTTGTTTTCAAAGCAGGAGACACTGGTGTTAAAGAGAGCTCAGTTAAAGGCACTCGATAAAGGCAAGTGACTTGATTCGAACTCAAAATATTTTCTCTAAGGAGTGCATTAAGGGGAGAAGAGCTCATAGCACAATCACTGACCTACTGTATTTCAAGTAAGCCAGAGAAAGTATCCATATGCTTCTGTTATGGATGAGTTAACTGCAGAAGCGGGTACTAAAGCAAGGAAGAAGAGAAAGAGGGAGAGAACCATAACAGGCCAAGCTCCCTTTCCAACTGCCCTGTACATAAGTCGGCAAATTCCACTTAATTCTACAATAATGCATTAATCTATGAGAACCAAAAGATGCCTTTGAGCAGCCTGCTGCCTGTAGAAGGGACAGTGACACGAGTCTGCTCCTGGAGATCTCCTGAGCAAGCCGGGACGCCAGGCTCCTATCAGCTCTCTGCAGGTTGCACTCTGCTTTTCCCTCAGACGTGCTGAGGTGCTTGTCCTGCACCACGAGGACTGAAGGGAGCTTCCCCTGGAATCACAGGGCTTGAGGAGACGAGTAACTCAAAGCCACGGGCTTCCTGCAGGCTCCTCCCATCCCTGCCGCATAACTCCTGGGTAAACTCAGAGTTAAAGGTTTTCAGCATGCCATGTATCAAGCTTCTGGATACAAGAGCACGACAGCATTTTGTTTTCAAATACAGAAGAACACAATGTGACACCCTTTACCGGCTTTCTCTGTGCTCCTGATCTCAATTCCAACATGTACCAGCCACACAAACTGTGGCTCCACAGTCACTCACTCTGCCCGATAGACAGCTTCCCTCCATACTTGACCTAATCCTGCCCTGGAAAGCTGGAGATGTGGAAATACCCCCTTGTCAATCAGCCTTGTACAGCACAGCTGCCTCTCCTAGCAGACATCTCTTTTCACATCAACTGTCACCTGGAAATAGCCACTTCTTTGGTTGAAATCTTAGCTTTCTTCCTATCTCCCTAGTTTTTAGTCTAAACCCAAATTCTCCATTTTGTATCTAAGGCAACTAGAGCTCGGAGGTCTCCACTGCCATTTACATTAATGGGAGGTGGGAACACAGCTGCAGGATAGCAGGTAGCTAGCCGTGCTTGGCAAACATGCTCCCAGGCTACAATTTCTTACTGTTTATTTGCAATAACTAGGAAGTTCTGGACTGCCTTGCAGTGCATACATTCATAAAAACAAGTGAATGAGTCAATCAGAAATAAAACTGGCCTGCCCTATATTGCAATAATGCAATAATGCAATTTTGGCATAATCTATGTGAAAATATGCTTCCAATAACCGTCTCTGTCCTAAAAAATGTTACTCAATATCACAGGTCCTGAATCAAAGCAAACTGATGCCTTGAAGTTTTTTTGTCTTTTGAAAATACACCCTATCTTAGTCCTGTTTACTAATCCTACCCACCATTAGTAGTTCATAAATGAATGCTAAAAATAACAGGCACTAGAAATTAAACTGATCATTCTATCGAGCAGATAAAATGTGTAGTCCCATCTCGAAATTCCTCATGCTTTGGCACTGACAACAGAAAGAGCAGAAGTGTTTTAGGCAAGTTGGAAAATGGCAAGTTCAGTAACAGCAGCTTGTGTTTAGCTAGTTTCTCCTACTCATTTTTCTGTAATTCAAGCATTAAAGGAAAAAAAAAAAAAGAAGCACTTTTCCTATTCCACTGTTAAAAGAATTTCTGAAACATTACAGATATATGAAAACCTCCTTGAGAAGCATCTTATTTACTATCCTCTGAATTTAGGTAAGACCAGGAAAATATATCAATTTTCCAGACTCCGACAATGACAAAAATAACGTTTGTTATCCACACTTCTTGACCATTATTTGGGTCTGGAGAACACAAATTGGTGTTCTTAAAATTGGTGCATTAGTCATTGTACTCTTGGTAAAAACACCTTAAAATTTTGTCCTTCAACATCCCATTGCTGGTACTAAAGAAACCTAAACTACGTGTTTTGTGGGTCCTGCCAACACTCTTTAAAGTCTGAGGAAAACCAGAACCTGCCCTTAACAAAAATCATAGCTGAAACCTTTGCTCAGGTTGAAATATCATGGCACTAGAACTTACTAAATTCTGACCTCTGGAATTAAGTAATCAGGAATTACCTTTGAAAAGCCCAAGTTTCCCTTTCTACTTGCAATTATTTCTCCCCCTCCTTCTCTGAGAGGTCACATAAGATGATCTGTCAGTCTTCTATCATTACTACAAAAATATTTATAAACAAACTACTGTGTTTCAGAGAAGGATATTTTTTCTAATTTCCAGCAGATATGGGTATTTCTTCACTGTTTTAGGCATTCTCCTCTCACCCACATAAAACATGAGCATTTCCTTCCCATATAATACTTGTGTATATTTTAAATGCAGTCAGCAGACCCTAATTTTAGCAATTAATTTAAGAAAATCTTGAAGGAGTTTTATTAATTCCAGATTTTCCCATTTTATTCCTCAGAATTGGCTCAGAATTCTTTGATGAAAAGAATAACAGCAATTTAATATTTCAGTCTTGCGGTACAAAAGCAAATTAATATCTGTAACAGCACATAAAGACACAATACCATGATCAGTCACTTCACCTTCTCTCTCCTAACTTTATCCAGCTAAAGATATCTAAACCTGCTTGCAGCTTTTAATGACCTTTTTTAAGTTTAACAAATAAGAACTTATTCCACTTTGCCAGAGCAGCCTCTGTATTTTTGACAGCATTTTGAATTCTGTTTTCCTCCCTTCTCACATAAAAACACCCATTACTCTTCTTCAATATATAACCTATTCACAATTGTTGGACTCAAGTGTTGCTAAGGCCAATGGACTGCCCATCACAGCATCAAAGTACCCTCTTACTCAAGCTGAAGGTCACACCTAGAACAGAAGTAAACGCTCTGTTGTGAACACGTGCTGCCTTAGAAGAGGAGGAAAACAAAGCAAAACTCTTAGGGAAACAGAAACATCCATGAACCCAATTTTCAGAAGAGGCCAGAACAGACCAAATACAGGCACTTTGAAAGTTGGGAAGCCACAGCAGGGAACTTACAGGACAGTGCTTCAGGAGGCACCATTGCTAGATGGCAGAAGAAAGCTTATGTTGCTTCCAACACACGCTAACAAAAGGCCTGTCACTCCTGTAATGTTAAGCTCCAAACCCAAACCAAACAACCTCATATATAAACAAACACATGCTGTAACATCAGCTTGCCTAGAAAAAAGGCATTGTTTGCCATAACCTGTCGCAGACTGGTAGAAAGAAAACTGTCCCTTAGTAAGATAAGGGATCAAGGTCAGTCTCTAAGATCACATACAGACTAACACATAAAGAAACACTGTAAAAAATGTCTTCTCCTAGATATCTCTTCAGAAGGGATACTCACTGTTTCTGTACACTGGAAACAGAAATATAATTTCACATTCAAGAAACTATCCTTTTGGACTATTTTATGAACCTTGTAAGTTAAAAGGTACCTTTTCCGGTGAATTTAATAAGGCGACCCGTCTGCCTTGTTGCAATCGGTGTTAAATGGACACATCATTTGTGACAAGATGGTACAGTCCACTGCCCCTGACACAGCAGGGCCACAGGGCAAAGGCAAAATTGAGCAGATCCAGAAGACAGAGCAAGCTCAGTCACCTGTGTGAAGAATTTTACTCCTGCCACGAAGGATCGGATGTTACTAGTCCACAGAAAGGAGGCAAGACACAAATAAGTTTGACTGATGTTTATGTCGAGGGAACAGATAACCAGATATATTGCCCTCAGTTATAAGTAGGCTATTGAGCCTTCTTACCTCGACTCACGAAAATACGTGAAATATCCACTGAGGACAGGCGAGCTCTTTGTGAAAAGACTCTCGCTATCCTTTTAGAATGGCTTGTCAGGAGCCCAAGGTCAGTGGGGAGCTTCTTGTTGCGAACACACCGTTTCCCCTGTGCACCGAATGGGAAACCCAGGAATTGAACTGTTGTAGCTGATGTTAACGCTCGGATCTCTTCCTCCAAATGCCAATATTTTCCAACCTCTTCCACTGCTGCGTCACTCAAAGTTGTTAATCCACCTTCGTAGTGGACAGTAATGTCCGCCTCCTTTGTGTGGATTCCTTTCACCATTATAAAATGCAGTTTGAAGAGTTTGTTGTTGTTATCTCCAAGATGGGGTTCCATGAAAATCTCCCATCCCAGTCTCTTTGCCTCTTCAATCAGCAAACCACATAATTTGTGCCTTTTGACTCACACTTCTTGGACAGTAGGGCAGTAAGCAACTATATGAGAATTCCCATTCTGCAGGACAGTGTCTGCACCCCCTCGGTGCACCCTCACCCAATCCACAGGTCAAAAATTCCCAAGTAGGGTAGACATTGGCCTGGACAGAGTTGGACAGCTGTTATCAGCTGTTATCATTATTTATGCAATAGGTTTCAAAATTTCTGATACCATGGCCTTGAGTCTTAAGATTAGCCCAATTTTCCATTTCTCTTCCTCTGTCTACAGGGAACAGGATAGATCTACAGTATAGATCTTTCCCATTTGGATGAGGACTTGCCAACAGGCCACCTTAGGGCGTTCCCTCATCACCGATGGAACTTTGGATGGCTATTGTGGAGATCCACACCTTCCTCATCTCTTCTTGGATCCCCTCCTGGAGGACAATGACCCTAATGATGTCATCTTTGGACTGGGCATTCCATAACAATGTATAAGCCTGAATACTCGGAATCTGGCTTGCTAGATGGGGAAATCCCAAACTGCCACCCCTGTAGCTACCGTACAGGATAGCATCACATGTACTCAGCTCTTTATAGCAGACTTAATAGCAAGGTCCAGGGACTGGAGGTGTGTGGCACTCATGCCGAATGACCCACACTGAACAGTAACCTTCGGATTGTGTGGTTTCTCAAGATGTCAGTTTTCTGTAGCGGTTCCAATGGGGCTCCCCCGATGTTTCTTATCCAACAGGCCACTGTCTCCTGCAGTTCAGGTCTGGACAGATCCATCCAAGGGTCTATCCCCAAGGCCAAGGTATTTTTCTGAACTGCCTGGATTAACCATGTTCAGTTGCATTCCTGCAAGTGCCCACAGGTCACAACCACTGATGATATATGATTCTTTAGTCGGCCTGATCAAAAACCCATGGCATTTGGAGGCCTGAACCTGCAACTCAGTTCATTGACAAAATTCCTCAACTACTTTGATACTCTTGTTCATGTCTTCCCCAAGAGTCCCTGGGCAGCACCAGATAATTAGCAAATGTCAATGATGTTACAAGCTGTTCACCATACTTAAAGGCAATCCCCTTTCTCTTGAGACTGCACAAGAACGGATCTAACGTCAGACTGAAAAGGATTGGGGACATTGGATCAAGTTGCTTCACACCTCCAAGGATCTTAACCTGCTCCAAGCACTGTCCCCCTGACTCCAAGAGCATTCCACTGTTCGTATACAGGCCTCCTATTACGCCGATGATATGTTTATCAACACATTTTTGACCAAAGACCTGGAAGATGTTTTGGTGATGGACTGTATCGAAGGCCAAGTCGACAGAGACTGCCCCGAGGGTCCTTTGAGCTTTTTTCACCTATCTTATTAAAGGCTGAAGGAGCTTCAGGTTTTCTGAGCAGCCGGGAGCGGCTATAAAACCCCTTTGACGTCTATTGATGGGACATGCCCGTCGTAGCCTAGTGCTCAATATCCGGGAGAACAACCTTAGTATTATAGGTCCAATGGTAATGGGTCTCCGTTTGTTCATGTCCTCCAATTTCTTGGGATCAGGTGATTTAGGTATCAAGATTATTCTTCCCTCCATCTTAACCCACATCCTTCCAGCCAACAGTCACAGGTTGAACAATTCAGCCACGCAGCTGCCCTGAGGGTCCATCTTAAATATAACCCTCAGGGACAGGCCATCCTGACATCTCTGTCACGTTCCTTCTGACCTCCCCTGGGGTGATCATCAGTATAAAAGTGGAATTGTTGGCCTTTCTGAAACTTTGGAATTAGCCTAAACCAACAGAGTGGGCCACTTCTTCCCATATTCTCTGGGAAAATTCATGGACTTCCTCAGACAGGGGCATTTCACCACCATTCCATCAGTTGTGCAGTTCCTTCTTCCCTCCAATAGCTCCTGTGCATACCCCCCAGTCCTCTTCCCTTCGGGCAAGATTCCTCAATCCGTTCCACATTCCTTATAGATGGGTACACAATTCTTTTGTACTGCGACAGGCTGCTTTTGGTCTTAAATTTCTGGTTGCATTCCTCACACTGCCATTCAGGCACTTCCAAGGGGTCCTCTTCCAATTCAACTGGGAGTCCACGACACTTAGGGAAATGGCAGGCAATGCTATGATGTTTCTCATTAGTCCTCCCACACTGTGAGCACTGATAGAGAGCTCATCTCTGACCGTGGGCTCCGCTTAGATGTTCATTCAAAGACATAATTTTCGCCACCCTACTGCCATAGCATGGACATGCTGGATGGTCTTGGTAAACCTTTACAACCAGGGTAGACACCTCAGTTGCTCCATTCCCAGCAACCAGGATGGGACTCATAACATTTGGGTGGGTTGCTCGAACAGAGGGAGATGCAGGCATAGACAGCCTGATCTCCTCCTGCGGGAGCGCTTCCACCACCGTTCTCAGAGGCAGGGCCCCATCACCAACTCCTCAGACACCTATGGCAGGTCTTTTAAGCAATCCAAATTTGTTGCCTTGGGGATCATCCTGCCCCAACTGCCATAATCCAAGCTATAAAATGTCAACGTCAAGGGAAGGTGGCACTCTGACTCAGACGTTACAGACATAGGACTCCTCCTGGTCGTCTCAATGAGGAACTCCCCAGTCTGAGGCACCACTGAAAGGAAATTCACGATCCAGGACCCCATGGATCGCATAATTGTCTACAAAGGTGTCAAGTTTACCCAGGAAAACCAGTCCCCCAAATCCTCCTGGATGCCCAATTAGCAAAGCCCTGAGGCAGGGAGGCACAGCCCAAAGAAATTAAGCTCAGGGTCAACTTTCCAATTTCTAACACCTAAAAATACTATGGAGCAGCCGTCGACCATTACTTCATAGGGTAGAAACAACTACCCTGGGGCAGACACAATTTTAGTCACGCGATGTTATGAGCTCCAGTGGGAACCACTCGTATCGTCCCTGCAGCTACACCCATGTTGTAACTACAGTCCCCTCTAAGAGAGTCACAGTTACTTCACACTGAGGAAACTACTCTTTAGGACTACAGGATTCTGCTTCACTCCCCTTTTACCTCCCTCCAGTAACTGGTCACAGGATTCTGGAGGTGTCGAGAAGATTCAGTTCACTGAGAAATCAGCATCTTGATATCCATTTCTTAAAAAATACTCGACTTCAACCTTTAAAGGATTTCTAAAGCAGAAGCAATCCTGCACTTTTTTTTTTTTTTTTTCCCCCAAAACTCACTGAATGACTATTTCAGTCTGACCTTGAGTCTGGCAGTTTAAAATGACAGTATGTCTACAAAGCAAAAATAAAAGTTTTTACATAATCATTTAGAGTTTATGAAGAGCACAAGCATATGTTCCTCACAAAAAATATTTTTATTGCTATGTTTACCCTTTTGCTTAGCTTCTCTTTTAATTGTTAGAAAGCAGAATTCTTTGAACATGCGGTCAGGTAAAGAATACATGAAGGAAGAGATCATGTCTTAATCCTTTGTTTTGGCACCATGTTATACTTGATTACTGTGGACAGGTTCATGTCATAAAACAAAAGATTAAAGGCTTCAGGTAGAAAAGCTTTTAAAACAGATGGACTCTTCAAAACAATATCGTTCTTATGTAATTTAAAACAATTCCAAAACAAGGAAAGAAGAACAGAAGCAAGCATGAAAACAAAGCATGAATCACATTAACTCGTATGCTTTATAAAATATTTTAAAATATATATGCTTGGCCCTTAAGAATTCTTGATTATGTGATTAACTATCTCAATAACTTATTTATATACAAATTGTAATTATTACCATGCATATAAGTTCAATACTCATCAAAATAATTTCTAAGAGTAACATATTCCCTCACCCTTGCTTTTCCACCTCTGATTTTGTTTGGTTGAGGGGACTCTGGGTTGCTCACCTTGTCTTCATTGCAAGTCCACAGGCTGCTCCTGACCTGTGGGCACTTCTCTTAAAATTCCACTTTCTTTCAGCAAAAGAAATTCTTCCTTTCAGCAAAACTAACCACTACTGTTTCTCCACCTACTCTTTTCCACCCTGATCCACGTGCAAACATAGTGCAATAAGACAGAGCAGAAGGGGAAAAAAAGAAAAATCTGGGCTGAGGCAGGGCTGTTGAATTCATTTGCAGATGGATCCATCTATGGATTTAGTTCACACCAGTTTCTGGAGAAGGAAGAGATCAAGTGTGTTCTTCACAACAACATTACCAAGCTATACCAGACTTAATAGAATATAGAACAAAGATATTAATATGTATGTATTACAAATTAAAATAGGGAAAACAGCAAGCATTTTAAAAGCTGAAGAAAAGAAAAACCAACTTCACCTACGGCTGCTGGATACGTGAGATTTCATATTATATAAATCTTTCCCACACTGATGACACATAATTTTCCTTAACATAATAACTGGCATACTCCTATAGTCAAAATCTGTAATTACTCAGAGAATGCATCCACTGGATGGATTAATAATAATAATAACAGCAAGGGAAAATAAATACTCAAGTAGCACAGACCAGAACTGCAGGCTCATGAACTACATGACAAGGTAGGGCACTTTGGACACAGTTTCTAAGGAAGTTCTTTAAAAATTCATTATTGTTTTGGATTGCATCTAAATCTGTGCATTTTAGAGCCTCAATTCTGCTCACAGCAGCAGCACTGTAATGCTAGCAGTATCAGTTCATTTAGTCATGTTTTCAAATAAATGTAAAATAAAAGCAGATTCTGTTCCATGTAGCACTAATTGTACTTTACTATGCTGAAGTATTAAGCATACTATCAAAAAACAGCACAAAAGTGTTCGGAACGCACCCAAAACACAGAACATCGGCTTTTTGGAAGTACAGGTTACCCAGTTATTAGATATACACAGTTATCCAGTTAGTGGATATACACATGAT
>JAUBNY010000023.1:691124-714566 GCA_032275445.1 Crypturellus soui | reverse complement strand
ACGTTAAAGACATGGAGACCACAACTACAGTCTGCGAGGATTAGTTCAAATAGCCATTTGAGATCTGGGATTCAGCATATCATAATGATGTGTACCTAATATCTATAGATCTCAGAAGCTGGCCCTATCTTAAAAAAAAAATTAAATATATACGTGTTTCAGACCAAAAAAAAAAAAAATCCCTGAATATATCTCCAAATTATCTGCAACTATATTTCAGTCAAAAGGGCTATCTCCTTGAATGTGTGTTTTTCACATGAGGTACAGGAGGATTGATTGGCTTTGTGTTCCTTCAGAAAACAAAAGAGAACATCCCGCTTCTTAGTGAGGTTGGCCAGATTTTACTTTATTCTAAACAGTTTCCAGAAACTCTTCTTAGTGTAGAACCAGCTACAATAGATCTAACAGCAATATTATATGTTTTGGTACTTAAAGAAAAGTGTGAGTTTTACATTTAGCAGTGTGATTCAATTGTGCCAAGAGAGTTTGCAAGATGATAGGCTGCTGGCTACCAATAACCGCTAATGCATCAAAATCAGCAGAAAGAGACTTCAGTATGATACTTAGAGGAATTCTAAAAACCATTCTGCTTAGCATCTGCCAAACAACTTGAAATCCTGCTAGTAAGTGCTTAGTTAGCTCCAAAAGGACTTAAAATAAGGCAGGCGAAGGGTAAGGATGACAAAAAGTAAACAGAAAGGAACAAGAAACAAATAGTGCACAAGGAGAAAGAGGATTATTTAAAAGGATTATTTCTCTATCCCTCACTGCATTCAGCCCTTGAAGATGAAGAACAGATGCAATTTTTAAATGAGTGCTCAAGGAAGTACCACTTCAGAAAAAAAAAAAGATTGAAGCAGAAGAGGGGGGAAAGTCTAGAAAAGAAAGTGAAAATGTCATTTCACAAAATAAAATAAAAAAAAAGACATGAAGGCTGCATGTAGCATGAAGCAATTTCATCAAAAGGAGAGAAAAAAAAAAAAAAGGTGTTTTCCTACTACTCCATGCAATAACGAATCTGGAAGTGCCTTGGTGGTGAGGGTGGGAGTGAAGCTGCGGGGCAGGGGGCACGCGGAGCCCTGCGGATGGACGGGGCCACGTGGGGCGAGCTCCGCGTTGCTCAGGGGTTACTCAGCTGCCTCCCTCCCGCGGGAACCGCCCAGCTGGGGAACAGCAACAGGCGCCTGGCTAAGCCCAGCCCAGGCTCAGAGAGGGGTTAAACCCCAGGTAAGGTCGTGGTATAGTAGCTGCGCTTACACTCAACACAAGCCTGAACGCTCACCTAGATTTCCCCTCAGGCGAGAGCTCTTGTTACACTGAGCCTGGGCAGCACTGAAATTACCAACGCGTGTAAGTGCCGTCTTACAGAAAGACAGTGCCTCTCTCAAGCACAGTGCTTGACATTTTGGAGTATCTTTACGGTGTATGGTGCAACATACTCTTCTGAACACCTCCTTCCCCAGCAGCTGTACTTAACATTAAACAATGTTTTCCATATTCACCTTGCAGCACAATCCTTACTGTGATTCCCAACACAAGCTCACAGTGCTGGCGAAAGCAGCTAGCTGCAGACCTATGTTTTATCAAACTTTCCCATAAGCTGGTGCAGACAGAGGTTTGGGGGTTGTCCATTAATCCTTAGGGTCTCCTTTACTTTTTTTTTTTTTTTTTTTTTAATGATGAAGATCATAATGGGGAAAAATGGCAAGCCCTCTTCAGCAATATTCCTCCAGAGCACAGAGTGAGTTTTGAGAGCCCGTCATTCTTCAGGAGACTTCTCTGATTCCAGGATACTTTGGGATGATTACAAGCAAATAAATCCTTAAAGACAAAACAATTCCACATAAAAGGTAGCTTCCCTGGAAGGAATTGGAGGAATAAACCTTATAAAGTATCTGGCTGAGCTTCTAGGACAGAATAATTTTTCATTTAACTGGCACGAAGCTAGGAGAGCCTTGCAAGGAAACCTCTGCCACTGCTCCACCTACACCCATTACCCCACGGAGCCAGATTGTGTGTCTTGTAGAGGATGTCTGAACTCAAGCACAGGATTTAAGGAAGTACTGAACGCTAGCAGTAGAAAAGCAGCCTACTACTCTGATTTGCTCCTGGATGACCTGCCTTGGACAGCACCACAGTTGCAAAACAGTTCTGAGTCAAATTTATTTCTTTTAAAGGGCTGAATAGAAGGGTGTGAAAGAGCTCCTTCATCATTCTTTCTTGTTTTCTATGTAGACAAAAAAGGGGAGAAAATATGGGAAGGAGAGGACAATGCAAGGCCCAGCCATTTTATGACAACTTCCAGAAAGTACTACCAGTGGTGCACTCGCTTGTCTTTCCTTCTTTTCGAGAGTCATTATATATATTAAAAAAAAAAACACTTTATTCTCCAAACTCCCTTCGGTTGCTCCCATGCCATTCCCTCTATTGGGCTGGCACAGGTGATGTGCAGCTGCACATCGAACCCATTTAGGGAAGTGATTCTGCTGAGCAGCAAACCAAGGTGATATTTATGCTTTAGCTGAATTTCTGGACCTGCTTCAAATGCAGCCATAAAAACAGATGAGCCAGCACAATGGCAGAGAGAGCACTGGGAAAAGCAAAACAAAACAAAACACCTCTGCCCCCCACATCATTCCTGCTGCAGTACTTAATTTCTGTCAAAACCATAGTCTAACACTCAGATGGAAGTAGTTTGATTTCAAGAGGGAAGAGAAACTGATTCATAAAGAGAGAGAGATCCCCCAGTACAAGACCCCAAAAGAACCTGACCGTCTTCCTCTGCAGTTTTGCAAAGTACCATAACGCGCAATAGCAGCCAAAAGACTTTTCAGGACCAACAGATTGTCCTCTATGTAGACAGCACTGGACATAACAAGCAGATGAGATTCCCACCCCAATGACCTGCTGTTTCACACAGCTTTCCAAACCAGCTTGTGCTCGTGCTTCAGAAGTGAGTATTCCGGACCTCGGGTGAACAGGTTATTTTGTCGAACACACTCCACAGACATGCACAGAACCTGGGTTCAAATGCATTATTAGATTGCTGTGTATCAGATAAGTAAAGTACTGGGGTCTGTCTTCACTTAATCATTTCTAAATATCAACCTGATTTGGCTCAGGCTGGGGCTGCTCAAATCAATCTTCTGTCTTGCTCTGTTTCTTGTATCACAGAAATTCTTAAGAATGTCCTAGTTTATGACAAAGGATGAGAAAACATGTGTCTGAAGCATTAATCAGTATTCTTCAGAACCATCCATTTTTCTATCTGGATTGCTTTGGGCATCTTCAGAACAGGCTATTTTCTGGACATCCCAACAAGCCAGGCTGAGCCAGACATGTCACTGGTACTTGCCTGAAAACTGTCTGCAGATACCTTGAGCTGCCAAAGTATTCTCAAAGCCAGGAGTAGCACCAAAAAATACCAAGTCCAAAATGCATGGAGTTGTTCTGATGTATAGCATAACTTATGCTTTTGAGCACACCTGCACTATGTGTTCTTAGGAATATGGGAAGAACAATTTACACACAGACAGCTGTGCAGTTCACAGCAGCATTACATGAAGTGGGGCTCCATGAAGGGGGCAGACAAGCGAGATGGAAGGTAATATAAATTAAAAATCCCTCTCTCGGTGATGGCATCAGCTTTTACCATTTTTTTAGGGAAATGTGTGGTGGCACGCTCCTGTTAACATCTGAAGTTCAGGACATTCTGTCAGCAGGGGAAAAGGCTTTACATTAGCCCTTGACCATGGTATGCTGGAATCTGTCAAGGCAGGAAAATACCAATTGCATAAGGGAGACTTTTTTTTTTTGGTTGAGTAATCTCCAAAATAGAAACTCCAAGGAACTGGTAAGAAAGAGAAAGTTCTATTTCCAAAGACTTGCTAAGATATATACTTTTGAAACAGACTATTTCGTTGTCAGAAGCGGTGTGGAAGACAAGCACTGCTGCAGCTGATAGTGAACACACAGTTCTGGATCTGTGTGTAGATGAGCACTATGTCCTGTGAGAGGAAAGCAGTCGACTGTCTGAAGTTACTGTCAGCACTCTCAGAACTGTTATTACCAGGACAACAAAGAGACCTTTCTCTTCTCATACATTTGGTTTTCAATTGCTCTGACTCATTATAAAATCTTGTGCTTTTACAAAGTAGGCACCAGAGGGAGACCTGCACTTCAGTTCAGTCTGCACCACTGCTGTCAGGCAGTCTCTCAAGAGTGGACAAGTCACAGACTCGCGGCCAACATACCCCAGGTGAAGTCAAGGCTGAGAGAGGGACAGACAGATGTTAGGCAGTGCTCTCTTCTTCTAATGGCTCAGCAGATTTAAGATTGTTCCATGAAGAAAAGCAGATTTTCCAAATTTCAGGATGCAGACAGGCAACCAGTTGGGCTGTACCTGAGAAAGATCTCATTGCTCTTTGCCACCCATTTCCCCATAACTCTATCCTGCTGGAGGTTACCAATTCTCAAATCTTCTGGCTGAGCTCCATATATACGAACTCCTCAAACATGTCAGTCAAAATAAGCTAGATCGGCTTAAGTAATTTAAGTAACAAATCTTTCCTAACATGGCTCAATTTGTCTGAATGGGATTAGGGAGAGCTCCCAAGAGCAGCTCAGCTAGCAGACCCGAGAGGGCAGTAACCCCAGAGAGAGGGCAGTAATGAATCCTGTGGGGTGGACTTGCTCTCCCATCAACCCAGCTACAGCCGAAGGAGCCTTGCAAATGGGTACCATAGGCAGGTTCCTTATCCTCTGTACACCTGGTAAGAAGCAGGAATAGATGCCATGTGGCCAGAAAATGTATTGACCTCTTGGGAACAGCTACTCTGGAATTCAGGTGGAGAAGGGCAGTGGCGGTGGCTTCCAGGAAGCAGGCAAGATCCCAGTGGCTATCTAGAAAGCGGAGCCCGTGAACAAGCACACTAACTGGAATCCACGTGAATAACTGAAGGAAAGCAAAACCATTATTATGGCTCAGAGATTTTTTTCCGCACCAACAGACCTATCAAGTGGTATCTACACAGTTTGATACTTTACATGAGTGATGATCAGAAGAGTTACTGATGGGTAGAGATACACATTTGAATTACCACTCCTCCTAGCTTATTATTTTCCTCATTTTCAAAAGGGCAAACCCCAAACACTTAAAAATAAATCAACTACTCACTTGCATTTCTAGTTAAGAAACTTACCGAACAACAAAGGATACAGAGAAAATTATAGAAGGAAACCAACTTTTCTCTCTTTTGCAATACAACAGCAAGCAGTCTTATAAGAGAGTTTGTTTTTTAGATGCCAGCTTAAGTATTTGGGATTCACATTTCCATTTTAAATAGATATAACTCAAGTTTCTAATGAACAAACTCATTTTATATGCTTCCAATTATAAATACAGCCATGCTGGAATTTCAGCTTCAAACAGTTATTATACCTTCAAAATATTTTTGCATGCTATTTTAAAGACATTTCATTATAAGTAAGACTGTAGTGAAATAGTGCTGTATTTAAAGTTGCCTAATAAAATGGCTGTGTTTTTGAGAAATTAGAGCACCTCCAAAAGTGCCAGCAGCCTACCAAATTCAGCACATTGCACTCTCCAGTGTTACTCTTCTACAGTCACGTAAAATAATCTTAATGAGGCTGCCAAAATCTTGCTGTGTCTGTCCTCACCCTCCCGCCCCTTCCCTTCAGCATCACTGTTTGTCCAACAGGGAAGTGAATCACTCCATGGAGCTGACCCAGCCTCCAACTAATCCTACTAAGGAAAAAGAAAAAGGGGTGGGAAAAAGACTTTTCAGGCAGACAAACTCCCTAAACTGACTCTCAGTGAAATGCTGGCTGAGGCCGAGGGCGAAGGGTGGACGTCAACATACAGCTCAGTTGAAATGCCAGGGAATCAGCAGCGGTTGAGAACAGGGATGCACAGGAGAACCTAAACACGCCAAGTAACTTGGTTGCTGCTCATGGTTTCCCATGAGACTTCTCTCGTTCTCACTTCACTCCTGGAATCACCAACTGGGCAAGCACTCCTCTGCTCTCAGTTCTTCAGAAAGGCTGGACTTGCTGAGCACCTTTAGTGCTCCTTTAACTAAGACCGCAGACACAAACAGTTTCTTCCCTGGCCACGGGATCCATGATTAATCCTGTGCCCAAATTAGGTCCAAAGAAAGGGAATTAATAATTTACAGGCAACTATCAATCTGACATTTCCTGATTTTAGAGTGTTTAATTTGTAACAATAAGGAACAGTGTTTTTACAATGATGTCATATAAAATATATAAAGAAAAAAATGATAGTCAAACTTAGCAAAGAAAAAAATGATAGTCAAACTTAGCCTTTGCCCTAGGGTGTTGGCAACCCTGAGGATTTCGAGGTCCTATAGTTTTAACAGATTTATCAAGTATATATGAACTACGGGCTAACCTAAATGTGGTTTGCTTGTGGGCACAAATCTTTATTAACCAAGCAAAAAATAATCTCTGACAGGAACTGAATAAACTCTGACAGTCTGACAGGAACTGAACTTAAACGTATCCAATTTCTTTTGTGGTAACATATAAACATTTTAAGTCAACTGTATCACACAGCATATTGAGTATAGTTTCAATTTATATCATATCACTTTTTTTAATCAATCAAATATTCTTTCTAAAAGTGTCAAACAACCTATTTTAAATGTTATTCTGATCTACCAAAATATGCTCCAACATAAGGGACGTTTGCTTGGCTACAGTTTCTAGCTCATTTCCATGAACATTACTCTTGGTAGCACATTTCTGTTCTACGTCTGCCACCAAAGGACTGAGCAAGTACCACCAAACTTAGCACATGGCGGCTGCCTTCCAGTTTTCCACAAATCCATTAGCCTAAGCTCAGTGAAGCAGCAGGGAAAGGAAGGAACTGATGAACCCTGACCAAATGGTATCACTTAGGTAGCCAAGGTGACACTAACTGCAACGGTGGAAAAGAAACCAAATTCATAGAGATGTGCACTATGTACAATTCCCTTGCTTCTCCTTTTTGAGGCTGTTTTCCTATAAAGGCTGAATAGCTAAAGGCACAATACAAGGAAGGGCATGGCAATCAAGGAGCTAGGATGCTCACTTTCTTCCCAAAGGGCATGGACATGGAACAAGTATAAACTTTATAGCATATTCTAGATAGAATGTATCTACATTCTAACAGCAATACACAATCTTAACATCCAGAAGTTGCAACAGAGCTAGCTAGTTGTAAATATATATATATATATAAAATACATACATACACACACCAAGATATACATTTAAACAATGCATAATTTTAAGGTTAAATAGACTTTCCTTGATAAATCCTTTTCCACCATACCATTTCTGAAAATTCATATAATATTTTTTCCTTCAACCTAAAGCCTTACATCCACATGTAACACCAGATTGTGTCCTCAGTTACTCCACTGCAGTAATACTTCTGGCGTATGAAACAAACAAAACCAGAACACAACACAGTCAACAGCAAAAGACAAAAATCTACCTACGATCTGTTAAAAAAGTCATATGGAAATTACACAAAAAATGCAATCAAAGAGGATTCTGACAAATTCACCTCTACCCTCATCAGAGAAAGATCTACTTATTTTTTTCCATATTGTTTATGAAGCTTCAATAGCTTCAATAGCTGTGACATGGTTAAAAATAACCATGCAGCTTAAGATCTGCAACTCATACTGCTCCACAGGAAGAATTATTCTCCTGGTCAAAATATTTGCCTTTGCAATGAGCTGAACTTTCAGGTCATCTGTTAACAATGTAGATTCTTTCCTGTCTAGAAGAACTTTATTGTCCTCTCCTTTAACAAATAGCAGGGTATTGTTTCCAGCTGGTTGCCAATTCATGCAATTATCATGTAAAAATCTTCCAAGGCAGTATAGAGTTAGATACACTTGTTGCTCAAATTATTGCATATTTTCTATTTAATAAATAAATCTTATGCAATTCTCATGTATATAAAAACAGAATTTAAACTCATTTCTATTACACCTTCTTCCCATGTCCCCACCCTCCCTTTCTTCCACGCTATCCTTCAAACACACACAGACATGCACTACAAGTGAGTACAGGGGGCCTTTGATGCAGAAAACATCTTTGCTGGATTTTTTAGACGATCTGTATTGCCTCAACTCACAGATTTTACTGAGAAGTGATCATTTAGTTTGCCCTCCTGCACAAGTGGAAATTTCACCCAGTAATTCCTGCACCAGGCTATCATATTCTGCTGGAGTTACAGGCATCTTTTTGGAGTGGAAAGCTTCACAGCATTTAAGTGCTGGTTTATTCAATATATTCTTAAACTTTTCTGGAGATAACAGCCCTCAGTTTTAAGCATATTGTATTTCTAGAAGAATCCATCTGGATTCAGCTTTTAGCTACTGTATTTTGTCATAAATTTGTTTGCTCTACTAAAGGGATTGCTCTCAAAACCTTCACTCCAGACCATTACTCATCTCCTAAACTTCCCTTTGTTAAGTTAAATAGACCAACTGTAAGTCAGGGTTTGTTCATTTATTTGTTTTAAGGTTTTGAATTGTCCTTTATGTTCTTTTCTGTATCATTTTAAGTTTATTGAAGGTTTGTTTTCTTTTTTGTTGTTGTGAATTCTTCTTTCATCTTCCCATTTAACAGCATGCATTTTCTAGCAGCTATTTCACTACTACAATAGTACACGAAACTCCCAAATTCCTCTTCAGATCCCCCATATCAAGAGATTTTACAAAGTGATTGCAAAGGGCATCTTAATTTCTGTATTCAATCTCTGAATTAGTACTTTCCAAAGTACTATTCTCCATCTTATATGTATGATTTTACTGTCCAGATAATATATTTAGCACTATTAAAATATTTTGAAATGATCCCCATTAACTAAGTACAGACCATCCTTCACATTTGTCAACTCATCAGCTTTTGAATCATCTATGTACTTTACCAGAGATTATATTCTTTTTTTTTGCTCAAGATCATTATCCAAATCTTCAAAGCAACAGTCTGTAAAAAGATTTCTACAAAATCCAACATGAGAGTCCTTCATTTATTACTGCTTAATGACCTGTCAATTAACCACTTTAAAATGTATTTAATATGGACCATGTTGACTTAGCAAAGAGCTGGGTTTTAAAAATCAGAATACCGTGCAGAACATCAGCTGTCCTGCCAAAGTTTACTATATCTACCTGATTATCTTTGTAAACCAAAATTGTTCTGTTCAGCATGACCAGCTGGGCAAGCACTAACTCTTCTTTCTTAAATTTTCTGCTAACCAATTCCCATTTCAGTTTTTCAACAGTTCTTTCTGTGATCAGTCTAGTATTTATGTTGTAAACTGGACACCTCATTTACACTTCTATAACTTTGACTATTTAAAAAAAAATCCCAGAAACACCACCTCAGAGTTCTTCAGCTGGTTAACATTTCAGACTTTTGGATGAAAAGCCTGAATCCTGGAGACTAAAAAAAAAAAACTGGTTGTTGTTCCGACTGGAATAACGAAATATTTTTCGAAATCACTGTCAACTGTGAACACAGCCTCTAGATTCTGGCCATTGAACAAGGGTATTTGGACTCTCAGCATGTATATATATAGTTTACACATGCAATACTTTTGACAATGTTTCTACTTTTTTTCCTACTTTTCTAAAAAGTTCTGTATCATTACTTGTATTTTTGACTCTCAGTGAATAAGAACATCTTCATATTGTTCTTAACAGCATTACGGTATAACAGTTTTATGGTTACTGTCTATATCTTTTATGAACAGTCTTTTCTTCATGACAGCTACAGGATGGTCACTAATGTCCACTGCATTTTCTCTGTATTTTTCATTCATTTGGTTCTTCATTTCTGCCTTACTTTTGCTGTGGCAGTTTCATACTTTGACACAATAATTTCTTCCATTCTAAGAATTGTAGACAAGATTTTTTAAGTAGCATAACTGTCAAATACATTTGTTTTGCTTATATTTGCAGTAAAATTTGTATTAAACTATTTTTAGGATATCATCCTTTTGGGGAAAAAAAAAGTGAATATATATTACTGGCCATTGCTATGATGGATATTATTATTTATTTATATTTGTTATACCTATGAGTGCTAGTTGTTTTGGCGAAAGCTAAGTGGTGTCATAAATCTTTTTTTTTCCTTTTTTTTTTTTTTTTTGACAGGAGTAAAAATGAATAGCATTTCTAATTCTCAGAAAAATATAATAAGTGACCTGACATATCAGACATTCCAGAAGCTTTATTAACCATCACCTAATATAATCACTACAATATCATAAAGCATATTCTCTTTGTATCTAGGATGTTCAAAGAAAGATTCCTCCCTCACATAAGTGGTCCAAATCAAAATCATAAAATAGGCTACTCATTCAGAAAGAATCGTGCTACTTTTATAATCAATGTACATCTTTCTTATTATTGCTACATACACCTATTAAAAAGAAGTCATATGAATATGCTTAGTGCAATCATTTTTTCTTTTGTTTGTGCTATACATCTGAAATAATAAAAAATTAATAATTTTAAGATGCTTTCAAACTACATATAAGTGCAGGCTAGATTTATAGTAAGTATACAAAAGCTTGCTAATAAAAGAAAACATCTTAAAATGCTGAATACATAATCTTTTAAAATCACATTTAACATTTAGAGATAATACCTTTCTTAAATAAGTATTAGTTTCACTTAATCAGCAGAATATTATTTCTTAATATACACCAAATAAGGGACCTATAGACACAAAACTGACTAAGAACAATGGATTTGGGGCACTTAAACTACTTTAGATACTTTAGAAATTCTCATTCAATTACTATTCCCACATGCCCAGACTCCCAAGTCCTTTGATAATATAGCACTATACTTGTAGTCTTTAGTATTAGTACCTAATTTTTACTCCTTTTCTGGTTTCATTTATATACTGCAAGGAACTAAAAAGCAAAAAAAAAAAAAAAAAAGGCGTACTTTCCCTATCAGATTTCCCACCTTCAAATAAACACATTCTAAGTGGAAAGTTTGTTTCTATCACCGAAATTGAAGCCAAAAAGAGCCAAAAGTAATAATGACAGAAGATTTTCAACCAAAATATAGTAAAGGTATTTATATTTTGAACACTAATACCATTGGAGAGACTCAAATAATCTTGATGAATAATGGCATTTTAAATAAAATGTATCTTAAAGTGATTTCAACTATTAGGACAGATCCTGTCCTATGCCACCCCCTGCCCACTGCCTACTCACTGTGTAACCTAAGCCCTTAAACATGATTTATATTCTTAACCATGCTTGTGCTCTACCCCATCTTCTGACTGGGATTGCACAACAGCATCAAAGGATAATTTTAATACAACCAGAGCGAACAGGTGAAAGACAACCTTACATGCCTGCAGGATTTTCAGTACTTGTGATGCATGCCAAAAGCAACAAATACTTCCATTAAGCTTTGCTTCATGCAAAATTCAGGGAATGCTGCTAACTACCTCAGGACTGAGAAGTCCCTGGAATCCCACAACAAGTTTCTCATTTTCACATTAAAGAGAGCCAATACAACCACATAGCACAGAACATTTTTGCTTTCTACCTTGAACGTGGCCGCCTTGTTGGTGTCGGCGGCCTTCTCGGCTGCGCTGCTCTTCACACCACCACGGCACCCTGCACGGAGCTATGCGGCTCAGGGTGTGGGTCTAGGGCACCCTCACGGGGGGACACCCAGTGCTAGGGACGGCTGCTTGCCCTTGGCTTGTGCTGTCTCTGCAAGCCGTGCCATCCCCCCCGGAGCCACTTCAGTGAGCTAATACAGCTGAAAACTAAGGGGTGCTGTTTGACGGACGGGCCACTGCTGCAATCTCCCCCTGTGTCTACTACCCACAATCTCCTCCTCTGTGCCCCTCTGGTCAAGGCATGTATTCCTGCTCCTTTTATTGCACTGGCACCTGCTCAACTTCAACCCGAGTCATCCATGAACTGGAAGAAAATTCTTTCTATAAAACAAGTGGGCGTTTTTCAGCCAGACAAGCCTCCTTAATGCTGTTCATGTGATGCCACCAACACAAACCAGTGCTGGTGCAAAGGACAGGGGCGCATGGGTGGTGTGTTGGAGAGGGTGGTTGAAAGGCAAGGCCCACAGAACTTAAATGGCTTAAACTGTGGTGAGCTGGACCCTTGGGCTCCAGGTGAAAGTGAACAGGGAATAAACAGTATCCTGAATAGTATTCAGTGCCTTTTAAAACTGCATTTTTTTAAACTACATGCCAATCAAAGAAGCAATGGGAAGAGAAGAGAACGGAGGAACTTCTTCCCACAGCCCAAGGGCTCTTGCACTGAGGCTGTTTCGGTGCCTGTTATTTGGTAGGTCGGCAGCTCAAACAGTCTTTGATGTTCCCAGCCTTGCCATGCTGCCAGAAACATGGGAACAGCCATGCACTGAGCCACGCTGAGGAACTGATTCAGCCAAACAGAGTTTTGGAGGGCTAGGGCTTTTTGTTTGCTTGTCTTTAACTAACCTACATCAGTTTTTCACTTCTCTTAATAAGTGGCCAAAATACTGCTGTAGCTCAATGGAAGGAATAGCTAAACAGACTGAGTAAGAAGCAGCTGAAGTCAATTACAGAGCACTGCCACCTGAAAAACTTTAATGATTTAAGGTAAGACGAAATAAAATACAGTAGTTACCACTCAGCAGCATAACTTAGCTCAGTTACTGCCATTCAGATAACAAACCTTACCTTGCATGGCAGTAGCTCAGTGCTGAGTTTAAACCCCTGCACAGCACCAGTGCAATCAGTTCACCCCATTCACCTGCTAGCAGTGTGCACAATCTCAAGGACACATCCATAACAAATGAAGGCTGGGTATCATCCTGCATGAGCCTCACAAGACAATAGAAAAAAAAACAGCAGCATTAAGGAGGTCATATCAAGCAAATGTAGCTGAGCTGACTAAATCAACCAGTCTAACCTTTCTGCATATCTTTCTAGAGAAAAGGGATATGGTTCCTACCATGATCACCTTCTAGAGGAATTTCACTTAAATGGGCCTTCTGGATGACTCATTGTTGACCATAGAGGATATCAAAGATGTCCATGCCTGCTAGTCAAATACTTCTCTCCACTTAGCTCACAGAAGCATAAAATGGAGGCAGCTTTTTATGTGGTTTGCACTTGTCGCAGAGTTTCCTTCTCTAACATCCAATCAACTGTCTTTCTTCTAAGATCATCTGACAATATTTTATTTCAAAAAAAGAAAGGGAAGGGGAAGGGAAGAGGAAGGAAAAGGGGAAGGGGGAGAGGAAGGGAAAGGGGAAGGGAAAGAGGAAGGGAAAGGGGAAGGGAAAGGCCTTCATTCTGCTTGTGCTTCAGCTCAGAGATTTGAAGTTTGTCAGGAGGATGAGCAAATGATTAGCAATCCATCTCTGAAATACTTGGTCTGACTGATGTGCTCAGCGCTGGAGAAACTATTACAAGGCAAAGGCAGCAAAGACAGAATTCATTTCTCAAGACAATCTTCACATATTGCTGCCAAAAGCCTCCATTTCCTCCTTACAACCCCTGTCTACTCATCCGCCATGTTCTGCAAAAGACAAGGCAGATCCATCAGGACCTTTCTAAAATTTTTTCCCCATTAAAATTTTAGTTTCTTTCCTGGTAAAAGAAATCTGTAAAACTCATCATTACTTCACAGTCAATAGATAACTGATTCTACATTGAAAGTGCCCTTTTCCAAATAAATCAGACAAAAAGGGTTTTTCCTATGGCTTGATTGAGAGAGGCAGGTGTTGGGAAGATGTTGGGGAGGTAAAACCGAAACTTGTGACAAAATGGGTGGATTAATGAAAAGGAAGCAAATATTCATTTAGTGAAAAGCAGAACACAAAATGATCACGTGGTGCAACCACTACTTACTTTTTCCCTTTCTCATCATTAAGTGGTCTCAGATAAGACACAGTTTAAGACCTTACTTAGCACAAAAAAAGGTATAAAATCCCTTTCCAAAATGAACCACTACCAAAGTAAATTCAAAATCTAATACAAGCTTCTTAGATATAAACAAGTTCTCAACAAGAAGTCTGCAAAGCAAAGCAAGAGGGGAAAAAAAAAGCACCAGTAAAACATTTTACTCTCAGGAAGAATAAAAATGTAAAAAACCTACAGACAGGTAAGAATAATGAATGTTATTAATTCTCATTATTTGTGAAAACATCCATCATGAACAGGTGAGGAAGTCAAAGCACATTTTATTCACTTTCAGATATAGTGTCATAATACACCAAATTATTTTGTATGTGGGTCAGGACTTAACATTTGTTACACTCAGTAGCTTTGATTAGAGACATATATGTTGAAGTGCAGGGGATCGCATTATTTAGAACAATGAACTAGGCTGTAATTACTTAAGTAGGGACTTCCATATTGCTGTTCAAATAACGTGCAGCAATAAAGATAGGAACTTCCCATTTTACAGACCATTACCAGTAAAGAATGATTAACTAAGATTTTCATTTGCACTGGAGAAAAAAAAAAATCAATCTCACTATTTTAACCATGATTTAATTGACAGTTGTCCATCATTCACTGCTTTTCAGGAGTATTCACAGGTATGATGAACTAAAGCATAACAAGCAACTGTATATGAATAATGAGAGAAAAATACTATAGGAATAGGTATAAATGACACAGGAATAGGCATAAATGAATAAAAGTTGAATCTGGCCTCTGTACAGGGAGGCCATGTCATGAGGACAGAAATCACATGATGTTCTACTACTCATGAAATCCATCCTAAAGTTAATTGTCTGGAAATCACACCTCCCCAAAATCATATGATATTAAATCAATGCTAGATTTCTATATTAAATTGTTTTACATATATTTTCTCCTAATTAAAATAAAATATTGATCAGCTGTCCTTTACTCTCCCGCTCCATCTTTTTGCATAATCAAATCAAAAGTACATAACACTAAGCATTTGAATTGGAAAAAGAAAGGAACAAATTTAAAAATAATTTTTAAGCTTGGCTTTGATTTTCTGCATATAAGTATATACCCTATACACATCCTGGTGTGCAGTAAGAGTTTTAATTTTAACTTTGAATCTTCTGACTTAATTGCATCATAAGTGAAAACTGATTGACTTATCTAAAACTGCACTAAATTAAAACTTCCGTTGCTTGGAAATGTTTGGACATCTAGTAATTTCTTCAGTTGCATAAGATAGCAGTTGTTTGGTTCTATGGAAACCTCAGTCTTCCAGAGGAAGAAGTTCTGCAGTGTTACTTTCATATAGCATTAGAAATCATGGAGCTCTAAATCCTCACTCAACTGACTGTTGTTTAAATACATGTATTTAGATATCCACATGTACGATCTAATTCCACAAAAAAATACACTAAGAACAAAACCTCGAGATTTTAAGTTTGATGAAAACATTGTTGCTTCTACCTTCTTTTTGCTTCTTTGGTTTTTTTTTGGAAAGTATAGTTAGTCAAAGATCAAATTTGGCCCGTATCTGTGACTTAAAGAAGCAAGTGAAAGTACGCCAGTGCTGAAAACATGATGGGCCATCCAAGAGTTACAGTATAGTCATTATATAGGGGAAAAAAAAAGAAAGAAAAAAGATTTTATCCTTTAAGGAAAAGTGTTTCATTCTAAGTTTAGAAAGATTACTCTTCAGTATGATCTAGTATAGCCTATAAACACCTTTAAAAAATAAGCTTAACTTCAATTAACCACTCATTCCTCAATTTCATTATCACAATTGACTACATGGCTATATTCTTCTCTAAGTTTCTTCAACTAGGAGTCTGTTCATACAAAACAGTTAGTTAGACCTTATTTTGGGATACAGCTCAAAGGCATATCAATTCTTCAGCAAAGACTTTGCAGGTATCTAGAGTATACAATGCTGATTTTAGATTTTAGTCAGAGATGATGCTTCTGTTTTGTTTGATCACAGCTAACACCCTCTTCTTGAAAATTAAGGTTCAAGTTACAAGTTAATACTTTATTGTGCTCAGCAGCAGTGACCTGTATAGTGGGTATGACTAAGAGACTTGTAGAAATGTCTTAACGCCCCCCACTCCCATCTGAGCAAGGCTGCAGTGAGTGTTACGTGTAGAAACTTTATATAAAGAGAAAATGACAGAGGCTCAGCTTGACATACAATACACAGGAACACACCGATACACTAATAAGACACTAATAAGAATAAAGGACCTGTGATTCACACTTCTCTCCTGCTTACATCATGCACGACCATGATCAATAGCTTGCAAGGCATCACTCTGCCTTCAGGGCCGCTTGTATTTGCTGGATTTGGCAGCAGTAACCTTCCAGACAGGTATGTGTGGGGAATGAACTGGGGTTCTGAGCACCTACAGAGTTCGGGGTTTGTTGTTTGAGTTTTGTAACCAACACTGAAATACTGGAAATCAACCTGAAACCCTGAAATCAACCGCAGAAGCTGCCCTTGATGTCCCAGATCTCTCTTCTTTTCCTTCTACAGTAAGGCCTTACTTACCAGTGGTAAGAATAAGGATGCTGAACTGGACAGAGTGTTTTGACTCAGAACATATAGTCTTATATTCTTATTATTTCTTACAGGCAGAATTCCCAGTGTATTAGCTTCAACCTTGTAAGTGACCTAGCCACCACCATATGACTGGAAAAAAAAAAAAATCACACTATGTTGCCATGAATAATATACTTTATGTATATATATAATTGGGGGGAAATCAGGTGCTAAAATCAAAGCATAAGAAACAAGTCTGAGTATCATAAAGCCAAACTATTATCCAGATAACCTTCCTGAAGTTATTCTGAATCATTTTGTACTCGATGTATCTACATCGTTACTTGTAACAAAGATGTTGTCAATACCCAGAGGATGCTTCACTGAAGGACTGCACTTTTTGGAAAGAAGTTCAAAAACTTTTGAGTATTCCTTATGTACAACACATTATGGTGGCAGGGAGGAATTTGAGGGCAAGATATATTCATGTCTATGGTGTTAAAAATGTACCTAAACAGTCTCCCTGAGTATCACTTCCCAAATCTTGCTTTAAACTGTGGTATCTTGAAACTAAAGCCATTTTTTTTATTATTTTATAGAACAAACAAATTTCCATGAAGTAGTGCTTTACAGAAAGTAAAGTGAGGATGCTTACACAAGTATTTAAATTCATTTGCAAAATGAAAACCAATAAGTCATTTGAAAAATCAAAGTACATCTCTTTCCATTCCTCACCATCCAGAACAGTCTGAAAGAAAAGTTTCTGATTTTTCAAATGCTATTATGACAGTCAACGAAGTCTGAACATTAAGACTTAATTTACTTAAAAGTTCTGAAACCTTTTGAAACTGCGGGGGAAGAAGGGTTGAAGAAGCATAACCATATATGTGGTCAGGCCACTTAAAACACATAACTTGCCCTTTCCCACAAAAAATAAAAATAAAAATAACAAACCATCTTACAAAACATGACCAAGAAGAAAGATTTGATCAGACCTACATTAATTTATGTAGCATGATTTCAAAAGGTGCAACCTCACTGAAGAATCACAACAAAACTGATAGTTATAGTAATTACTTTGTTTCATTTTTAAATGAATATATAAAAATATTGACTAGATATTAAACTTATTTTATTTCATACTTCATGCCAGCAAAGTAGCTTCAAAATCATTAGAACCTTAAAATCTGTGATTAAAAGATTTTTTAAATCAATATCCATCTATGTATTCATACATATTTATAAACTTGCAAAAAAATCTACCACAGATCACCACTGAGGGATACATGTAAATCTTCTGAGGATTCTTATTAAAACAGTAAATAGTCTTGTTTTCATAGTGTATTGAACCAGTAACTTGCCAATTTTATTTTCCTCCAAGTAATTTGAAAGAAGTTCAAAGAACTTATTTCAAAGAACATAAAATTCTGTGTGCAAATATTAAAAACCCTTCAAAAATTAGAAAAGTAAAAGCTCTGCTTAGAGAGAAATGTTATGGCTCTGGAGGACACAATCGATCACCAAAAATACAGTGTGCTTCTCTGACAACATTATGCTAGTCCAAAAAAATATTCTAAATTTGAAACTATTGTAAATTATGAGTTATTGTAAACTATTCAAATTATGAATGTTTTATTATTTACTGACCTTTAAGGTTGCCCAATATTCCAAAACCTCACAGGCACAGAAGTAGTTAACAGGAAGAGACTTATGCATTCCTTTCACCTCGCAATTACGCTCTGTAGAGCTCACACCTCCAGCAGATAGCCCAAAATAACCCAATAATATCAGATTGGGAATCTAATGCAGAACCTTCACAGTGACATTACTGACCTGCAGATCAACTATAGCCAATAGATGCACACATCTAGTCACCATATACTCAAAGAGTTAGGCTGGCTGTCAGCCTTTGAACCAAGCACAGACTTTGCATGCTTGGAGCAGTTATCAGATAGAGAGGAAACCAAAACTGTTAGCAATTTTCTTTTTCCCACAGGTTTGGCACAGGTCAGGCCCACTGCAATAATGAGGAATAAATGAAATTGCACCTTCAGAAGAGTCAGAGAAATACTGCATTGCTGACACTGCTCCAGCTGCACCAGCCTTCGTGAAGAACAGAAGTCTGTGACATGTCTCATTAATTTCTTTGTGTCCAATAATTTATCCTCATTCAAGAGGTACTAAAACTAGACATAGTCTAAGCAACCTTCTGCAACAGTATAGATTTGTAAGTTGGAAGTAATTATTCTGTAACTGTAAATGTGACTGGCACCGCATTAGGCAATACCTTTGACTGAACCAACAACCTCACGAAATAAAGTCCCTCTTTATCACTGCTGTGACAAGAGAGACTCTGGAGGTAAGAATTACCACAGCCTCATTTCCTCTGTGCATGGGCCATCTCCTCCCTCTCTTCCTAGCAAGATTGATAATTCAAAGCAAGTTAACATGAAAAGAAAAAAAAAAACTAACGTTAATGTTTATTTAAAAAGATTTTGTATACAAAAATTGTTAAAATAGCTCATGATCTGTGAATCATTTGCACTGGACTCAAGCAGAGTTTAATTCCTTTGGGCCTCGATATTTGAACTAGAGGAGATTCGGCATCTCGCAGGGCCAGTGCCACAGAGCCCTGGGACAGAAGATCTGAGATGACAGGCATTGAGGAAGGGCAATGGGGCAAGGGAAGTGGAAATAGGTCACCACGTGCCTTGTGCTCAACATGGTGGCTCCATCCCTACCATGCTCTTGCACTGCCTCTCTACGTCAAGAAAGATAAAGTCACTGAAAGGGGATCAACAGCGAATCCCTGATTCTGTTTCAAGCCACATCTATAGCTCCTGAGGGTTGTAAGCAACACAAGCTGGTTAGATATAAATTCCTAGTCTTGTTTAGATAGTAGGGATTGTCAGGCAAGTCTCTCTCGGTCTTTTACCTCTTTTGAAATAACAGCATTCACACTATTCACTAGTTGTCAGACTAAAACCACATAGTCAACCGTTACAGCTCAATGACTGTAAGACCCCCTTTATGAACAAATGTCACTGATGTTTAACCAAGATTTTAAGAATCAGTATATAAGAAAAAAAATGCTGAATACTGGCCCCAAGACATTTTGGACTTCCTGCAAGACACGTTGAATAAAAATGAACCATTTCAGTAGGAAAGAAAATTTAACTGCCCAAAAGGACACTTATAATTTTTGTTAAAACATTTTTATCGAACAACTATAAGAAAGAAGAAGAAGAAAATGAAAAACATCCAAGTTATGTATTGCAGAAAAAGGAATTAATCTTTCAGTTACATTAGGAAAATCAAGGGCTTAAAATTTCCACTAGAAACACTGAAAACAGGATGATGTGATTGCTGCAGTTGTGCTCTAAGGTTTAGCTTTGAGTTGGAAATTCCCATGTAGTATCCAGTTTCTACTGCATGACAGCCTTTCTCCCTAAGTTTTCAGTATATTACAATTTCAAAAATCACTACAGAACCTGAGAAATGTCCCACAATGTCACAAACATCTTTTGATATTTGTAAACACTGTTTAAATTAAACACTGTTTAAATTTAAGTTTAAATTCTGCAGAATACGTGTCTTTGAGTCTGATTTATTAGGTGATCAAATCCATTCATAACACAAGGCCATGGAGCTTCAGCTTGTGACTCCCGAAGTGAGTTTTGGCTTGTGATTTCACTATAGCTACCCAATTGTTGAAGGCTTTATTTCTAAAAATACAATACAAAGCAACATCTTCTGAAGTGCAGTATCATCTTTAGAATATTGGGGCACTTCCCATTTTACAAAACATGTTATTACAGTTAGTAGATTTTGGGCTACAGGACTTTTATACGTGCTATCCTCAAATATTTTAATGGAAAAAAATCATAAAGCTTAGTCACTTTAAAACGGTGTATTTATGACCAGTGTCAGGGTGAAATACAAGGTGAAGAAAAGATATCGATACACTGCGTGCACTCGTGTCATGGGCGCTTGCAAGGGTGACACAAACTGTTTCATTTACTTCTCGGTAAAACACAGTAAGAATGTTTTAACATGAGAAGCAACCACAACCCACATCTAACCATATAGTTACTCAAATGGATCCGGCCAGCAGGTCAGGCACACACCATCGACTGGAACAGAAAAGACAGATACACCTTGTTGTTTGTGCAGAGATAATCTACAATAGACACAACATTTAAAACATTTCTACTTCACTCAGTGTAAGAATGTTACTAAATTTTATAAAAAGGACACTTCTTCAAACTCAGCACAGCTTTGGTATTTGCCTACCACAGGCCCTTTGGTACTGCTGACCTGCCACCACCTACAACTGATCTGGGAAATAGTTCTATGAGATCGTTTTCGCATGCAACCAAACAAAAAATTGTCCTCCCAACAACTACTCTAGATTCTTTTAATTCCAGCTGTCACTGCAAGGGTCTGCCAGAGGAAGTCAGATGCGATGACTGCATACACAGCAACCATCATTTATCTTCTAAAGGAGTCACCTAAGTGATTTGGGTACCATACTTCTAATGGCTCCAGTGAAGATGATGAGAGGAAGCAACAATCTTGCATGGCTAAGGCAAACCTGTCACAGTGTAAAAGAAATTAACTCAAGGATTTCCCCAAGTAGCTGTAAGTGTACACAGGATTTTCTCAAAGCTGCAGGCATGGATGAAGAAAGATGCCACAATAAGTCAACACATATTGACATAAATTTAGGAAAAAAAGCAAGCATCGCCTTTTCTTATTTTTACCCTTACCTATCTTGTCCACCAATTCCCCTAAGTCTGTCCTATTTACTGTCATGACACTACTGGAAGCCTAAAACTTTCAAATGGGAAGGCTATGTCATTTGCCTCATCCACAGAGATTAGCAAAACTACTATTCAAGACTTGTATTTTGCTTTCCATGTAGTAAAAAACGGCCTCTCCAATACTTGTTAATAAATGTATCATGTTTTCCTCTGATCTTCTTCACACACACCCCAAGAAAGCTGACAATCATTATTACAACCCCAGAAAAAGCTTGTGCGCAAATAATATGGAAGACCTATGGTCAGCTCAACAGTCATCCTCTCAGCCTGTTAGGGCATTTCAAGGTTTCAGTCTTTGAATTCCGGGTCGCTGGTCTACAGTTTCCACCATCAAAAACTCCCACCACCATCTCTCCCACCATCAAAAACTGAGTATGTATTTTTTTTTTTTAAGAGAGGAACTTATTGTAATTTTTTACTTTGGTTAAGAGGTTTTCTCACTTGTATTTTGCAAGGATTTGGGCATACAGTAGCAACAGTAGTTAGTATTCATTTTTAGCCTAACAGTCTCAAAAAGATTATAAACTTTTTTTGGACCAAGACATGATCAAGATTTAGAAGTAAAAATGGAGATATAACAAACATCACTGGATTTATTCAAAGATTATCATATCACAAAACTACAAAGAACACATTCAAGAAGCAGAAGCAGAAACCTATTCAATTATATGTGATAGTTCACAGAAGAGTCCAAACTGCCTGGTATTCAACATTTTGGGTCAACTTCCAGATAGCTACTTCCTTATTTAGATGTTTACTATATTTAAATTATTTACAATTCCTGCCTTTTCAAGCTTGGCTCTGAAGTATCATTAAAAGACAAAACTTGTCAAAAAACAAAGGGCAATTCAGAAAAAAATAAAAACAAAAATTAAGAACTTCACCACTTTTGAGCCCAAAACATTAGCAATTTCAGTGTCTCAAACATGCTTTGCACTTGCACAGCTGAAGAAAGTGTCTGAAAGCAGTTCATCACTTCTGCCATTTTGAGAACCAAGTTCTTGCTCAACTGCAAGACATCCAGCTTGCTTGGAAAGGCCAATCAAGCTCAACAGACTACACACAAGTCAACGTTTCACACCCAAACTTAGCCTACCAAGAAGATGAATAAATAGTGTTCACTATTAACCTCAGTCCAATGTTCGGCAAATAACAGCTTTTTCTGGTCTTTTTGTATGCCTGCCAGAACCGGTGTCGTGTGGCCAGTCTTTGATTCAATATGGAAACACACAAAGAGCAAGTATTGGCTGCAGTGCGGTCTAGGGGCTCAACTCTTCCATTTGACAGAACTTCCTCTGAAGTCAAGACAAGTTTTTGGCAATTCTTTCCAAATTCAAAATTTCTTTCCTACTTCTGTGGATGACCTCTTCAACACTGGCTTAAACCACACGAGGAGCAGGAGTTGGTGCCAAAGCAGTTAACCATGGATTGCTGGCCTTGGGAAGACAGGCCTCCATGCTTCTGTACCGGTTCAGCACTGCCACGGAGCACTGGGCTTGCCTAGCAGGCAAGCGCACGTGGGACACCCTTCACGTCTTACGCAGGTCTTTTCACCCATGGCAGCATCAACGCAGTTCCTCAAACAGACCATACGTGTTGACCAGCACTACGGCAAGGCATCTTCTGTAATAAAGTGTTTGAAAGGCTGTCTCCTTTGACCTTAAAATTTCAGCCTCTGGATATAAATAATTTTTTAAGAACATGGCCTTCATGCACATTAACTACAAGATACAAACATTTTTAGGCTTGGGCGACTACTTATTCACCCAAAGGACACGAACGGCTCCAAAACAATAACTGCTTTTCACTCCCAGGGATGACTTCTCATAAAAATAAAAACAAGGAAGTTCAATCCAAGAGGACCATCATGCTTTTCAATTAGGGGCAAGGATGCGAGATCGCCGCGCGCGCGAGGCAGGAAATTCGCCCTCGCGCTGTCACCTCGACGCCCCCCTCGCCCCAGGCCCGCGGGGCGCCCGCCCGCGCGCGGCCGTGAGGGATGGCGTGTCAGCGCCCCGACTTGGGCGCCGCGGGCTCCCCCGGCCAGCGCCAGCGCCAGCGCCGGCCCCGCCG
>JAUBNY010000023.1:645714-676703 GCA_032275445.1 Crypturellus soui | reverse complement strand
CTTCATGTAGTGAGTTCCCAAATCTTTAGCTTCTTGTTCAGTTTCAGACTTCCCATTCCCTGGTTAGCTCAGTCCCAGGTCTCCCTTTTTTTCTGGAGCTGGGTTGTCAATAACAACGACCACTTCCCTTCAATCCCTTTTTTATTTATTTTTTGATACGTTTTGCGCTTCAGACAGATTGCTTTCCCTCTCTTTCTGAACTTCAGACCGACTCTCCAAGGCTGACGTGGCAGAATAAAAACACTGAGACCACAGACGAGGGTCTTCCTGTTTTCGGCTCGAACGCCTGTTCTTGCAGCAACCTGGAGCAGCAGCTGCAGGGCCTGTCCAGCTGAGCACCTCCATGCAGAAAGGCTCTTAGGACACTGTAGCTCTCAAACTGTTACTAGGCTCCGCTGAGCATGTGCAAAAAGTGGTTTTCATGAAGGGCTTATCATTACGGCAGTTCATCGGGGAGATTACGAAAGGCTCATCCCTGACACGGAGACTCCTTTGCTGCCAAATTTCAAGTCTCTTGTCCACATCATAAATACATATTAGCTTTTCAACAACGTAGTTTTAGTATTTTAAGCACAGTCACAACAATTTAAAATAGATGCATTGAAGAAAAGCAATTGCTTAACAACACACAATCTATTTATAAGGTCCCTCTGAGGAAAGTTTAAAAAGGAATGCATGATATAATTCTTCCGGTGAGCTTAAGAAAAACGCTGGTCATGTTCACCTAATATTTGTCACTGGTGAAAGGGAGACACCCCATTAATTCCTAATAAACAGTTATTTTGAAAATATTTTGTAATCATTTGTCAACACTTTCAGTTCTATTTTAAGAAAGTTAAATGTAAACTTATTTTATATACATTTGCATAGCTAGTAATATGCAAACTGTCCGTTACTGAGTTTTATCTGAGATATGGCTTCTTAAGAAGCATCCTGGCTTCTTAAGATCTCGTTGACTTGAGATTATCTGAATGTACCTATTTTAAGTATTTGTCTACATGTGAGAAAATTATCATTTATACCAATTCAGTTATCATCTGATTAGTTGTACAGGTATGTAATATGAAAATCCCTCTTATAAAGGAATCCTTTATTCTAGAAATAAAAGAGTGGTTTTTTTGGTAGCCTGTCAAATCTTTTTTGAAATTAGTTAACAGGTGTTTAAGACCGCTCGGGAGACTCTAACAGAAGATAATCACATAAGATGTAGACAGGACAGGGATTTCCAAGGTCCTTAAAATGTAGTGAAAATCAGCAGCAAGGTAGCTAATTCCGTGCTCTTATCACTGAATGAAAAGCATGCTACAGAGACGTGGATTTTTAGGGATGCAGGAAACCCGTAGAGCTCCTTCCTTAGCTCCTTTTACTCATGTAAGAACTCATTTATACAGCCTCCATCTCAAGCTATACAAGCTAAATTAAAAAAACAAAATCATTTTTGTTATAGGCAGCCTCAATATTGATGTGGCATATTCCATTATGAGTTTTGCTTGCTTTTACTTTGAAAAGCATAAAGAACATCTGTACTCAAATTAGACTTGTCCTTTTCCACAAGACCTGTTTCAGTTTGAGTTTCTGGAGGAAGTTTCATCTGAAACAAAATTTAAAACCTTTTTTTTTTTTTTAACCTGTGTTAGACTAACTGACAAACTCTAGCACTCTAGCTATTTGGGGGTAAAGACTTAAAACCTGGTAAGGGCATTACTCTTCCATGGAAAATTCACCCAATATTATTAGGCCAAATGGCATTCTTTGGAAAAGCCCAGAGTCAAATTTTAGCTAAATATGATAAAGACTCCATCTCTACTGAAAAACTTACCTGTGTTTCACAGCTCCTTTGTGTGACCATCCATTCACAGAAGCTTTGCATATTCCTGCCCAGAGTTATAGGAAGAAATAGAAATACAGAAATATACAGAAATAGAAAATAGAAATAGAAATATAGAAATGTGGTGTTTCCTGAAAGTGCTCCTTGTTGTGGGAGTTTATTATACGATCTATGCATACAGAAATACTGATAGCAGGAAAAATCGCATTTGCTGTCAGTGTTCCTCTAGCATTACCTAAATTGTGTAGTTTTCCTCCCTCTAGATTGAAGGGTTTTTTTGTGAGCTCATTTTTCTCAGAGGTTATAAGTGTATGTGTATTGCACATTCAAGAAGAATATGGAGCACCCTTGTTTAGGTTCAACTTTACACAAGCTTTGTGACAATCACTTTCCCTCCTTTTTAATGAGGATGTACAACTGGGAGAAGGAAGTAGATGACAGTGCACGGGTGAGGCCAGTTGCTAAGACCATCCAGGACATCAGTATTTGAATGAGACAACTTTATCTGTGTGACTAAGTAGACATTTTTAAATATAATAACTTTTCTTTCTGAGCAGTTGTTTCAGGATGGCTGCCCCAGTGCAAATTGGATGTCACAACATTAGCTTTACTTGTACATCTGCTTCACTGCTGTTATTTATATGATGCCAGTCAATCTTCATGCAGTTTAAAATACATACCTATTTTTATTGCAGTTTGGAAAAAAAAAAAAGTTATAACTATGGAGCTGAGGAATGCAGAGGAAAAGAATAAGAAGCCTATAAATACCTTAAGAAAATGTTAAATATATTATACTTAGAGTTCAGAAGCCTTAATGTGCCACCCAGTATCATGTCAGAACTTCAGTTTGGGTTCTGCTGCTCTGAACTCCCATCGTATTTCAGCTGAGCTTGTTGCCAGAAGCTTGAATTAAGATAAAATACCACAGATTCTTTTTCAACCTTAGACTATTTCGCTGGTCCTAGTTATAACCCAGCCTCATAGAGAGTCACGTTAGCACAACTGAACAGGGCAGTAAATTCCTACACGAAGGCAGGAACAATGGTGTGAGGCAGAGGAGGGTAAAAACGCTTGAAGCTGGTTTTGCCACCAGGAGAAAGGTTTGTATACTAATGCTTCAAAGGGACTATGGGGAGGAACATGGTAACTGACAGGCCCTGAGATAAACCTCTCAATCAACGTCATAAGAAGACTGTGGGAGAGATCCAGATAACTTGCTTGATTTTCAAGGACAGTATCTGAGAAAGGGACCTTAGCCCCTTTGGAATAACTATAAATAGCTTAGATGTACCAATAGGAAAAACACTGAGAGAAGTAAGCCGAAAATGATACAGATTTTCACATTAGTTCTCAAGGGTTGAACTGACCTGTCCACCTTGTGTGTTCCCCTACCATCCCACAAAGCCTATCAGTTTTCCAAGTAACTTCACTATCAACAAAGAATTTAAAACACCTGGAACATTGAAACCAGCTATTTCCTGAGGAGACCTGCACCTGAGGAATGCCTCAATGAATATCTCCTGATTTGCCTACAGAAGAAAATCTGTTCACTTGTCATCTACTATCCAGGATGTATATACATTTCAGAGCATATCTGAAGTTGAAATGTGTTGTACTCTGGGCCTATTGGAAATGCTTTAACCAAATGATCTGAAGTTTTTACTACTAATTCTGCGTCAGACCCTACTATTGCATGCTGTTTTCAGGACAATGTGTTTACACATGTAGAAAAAGCATCTTGATGATGAAAATAAGTTCCACTGAGTATCTTAAAATTACTCTTTTAATTTTTTTTTCCCATGGCATATGAATTTTTAGAATAATCTGTGTATAAACACTGTTTATAAAGAATTTGGAGTACTGGCTCTTAAATCTGAATCATTGCTTTCAGGCAAATGTCCCTGAAGGAATTCCTGCAGAACACAAACAACATGCATTAAGAATTTTTTAAAACAGCAGGGCTTGAATTCACATAAGCCAGGTGCTATCTGTGTTTGATGGCTTCAGCATGTTACCATAACCAGGCAAGCCTGCAAACACTCTGGCTTGTAACTGGATGCCAGTCCTGTTGTACACGTACAAATTATTTCATCTGGGTCATCGCCTGGACTCACCTAGCTTCTTATTTCTCATTTTCAGTATCTTTTATCACACTGATTTTCTTATGGAATTTCAAGTGCTGTGGCCAGATTTGAAACATATGAATCAGTCTAGATCAACCTATAAGTCCAAGATAAATAAAAATGTTGAAAGAACTATGACATTTTCATATTACCTTTTTAGAGGAATGGTACTTTTAGAGTGTCTTGTTCAAACAAGCTCAAAGCTTTACCATAAATTTTGTCCTGATATCCAGCAAATTAGGACTGTAGTACTGCAAAAGAGACTTCAAACAGACATAGGTAATCACCACAATCCAGCTTTGTTATATAAACTGATTGGCCTCAATTATAATAGGTACCTATGTAATTTCTATGGATATAATTTGAGGTATTTTGAAAATCAGCATCATTACAACCTCAGGTAATTTCAGCCACTCATTTATGTGCTCGTTCCTGTTCAAAATGAGACATTGGGACTCCTGTTGTGGAGCTGAGAACTCACATATTCACAACACAAAATTGCAGGACTTCCCTGATCCTCCAACTACTTGTTCCATAATATTAGTTACAGGGAGTCTGCAGCTCCAGGGTCATCTTGACTGCAAACATTCCATGGATCTTCCCTATGATGGGACATGAGAACAGGGGTAGGGAGAAACTTTCTGTTGCCTGGTATGATGACCCCATTGCCATGCTTCCTTACACTCTTCTTCCTTAGGAATAATCTCATAGCCTACACTGTGCGGGATACAACCAGACACCAACTGAAGTCTGAAAGTTCAGCACCATTTTATTCCCATATTTTTTTAATACTAAGGATCTTATGATCTATCTTCAGATGGATGCTTGGTCTAAGCAAATTTCAGCAGCCATCTGACTCCCCTTCCTTCAGTTCCTCAGCCTATTCCCATGATGCTACCTCTTGTCTAGAAAATATCCCTGAATATCAGCAGCACTTTTGCAGTGTATCACACCTCCCCTCAACAGATTTCCATTGCAGAAGCAGTGAAATGCCTCTATCTCTAAATATATAGGTAAGAGACTCTATGAGTCTTTGCCCCTTGGATCCAGATCAAATGTGGATAAGCTGGACCTGGTGCCAACGACATTTAAAAATTTTTCATATGTTTGGGTTTCTCAGCATAAATACATACTGTAAAGAAATGTGCTTTTAAAAAGGGAATATGCATAAGAACACACAAACGGGCTGGAGCATGTAGATGACATCAAGTGTGGGTTATGTCAAGCTGAGTGGGATGAATGGTAATTTTTGCCAGTTTATGTCTCTGACTAGGGGAGCACAAGCACTAATGCTAATGATCAGCCTTTTGCCATTGACTGGTAATTTTCCTAGAGTATCATCGTTACACATGCAGCCTCAGGCCACCTTCGTGATTTGCCAGAGACAGTTACATTTACATTCTTTCTTGGATAAGATGTCACTATATCCTAGCACAAAGATAGTTACACTCTATATACCACCCACAATTTTGACACAGAAGATACATGTTTGTTCCTGAAGTACATCGTGTTTTTTTGTCCTAACATTTCTTATGTGCCACACTTCCTAACCCATGCTTGCTTCTTCTCCAACACCATCACTTGAACTTACAGGTACTCAAGAAAAGCCTGAGATGAAATGAGCTGTGGTTACAGTAAACCAGGATTATTTGGAAAAGACAGGCAATTCCTTCTGGCAAGCAGCTCCCTGCAGATTTCCCCATGATGACACATGCTAAGGCACAAGCCTAGGAGAGCTGCCAACACGCGCATGCATGTCAGGTGTGATAGCTGCCACATCCACCAAGCCCACTTCTGTCCCTGTTGATGCAGCCCTCTGCATGGTTTACGGGATTTCGGGACTAGGAATAGCATGCAATTTAGTAGAAAACTCATTTGTTCCCATGCTAAGAATATTTACCATTAGAACATTGATTAGTTCACTGCACGTCACAGGGAGAACTGCATGAACAAACAGAGAACCTAAGAAGCTAGGGTATATCGCCTGACCTCTAGGCTATCTACAACCTTCTGTGACAATCCAGAGGCCACAATTTGAAGTATAGTCATGAAGCTTCCCTTGACAAATTAACCCACTAACCTGTTTATATATCTAAGCATTTATCCTTGCCTACAAGTAAAAGGTTTGATGGAGTTTCTGGTCAAATAAAATAATTGTATTTGTATTTCTTTTTTAAGTAAATGAGGAAATGAGAGTAATCTTCAATTTACTGCAACAGTGATTTCCTGATTTCAGGAAATTTTTAGCAATGTGCTAAGTCTTGAATGATCCTGCCTCCTGCTCTTTGATACAGAGAATTTTAGGCGTTCCTAACCTACTGGGTGGGGAGTGAGTGAGCCCACCATGAGGTTATTCTCAGTAGTGGTCATATTATGTTTGCTACATGGAGGGAAGGAGACAAAAAGGGTGAGAACTTGGCAGCAAGTAGACTTCTCTGATTAAACAGAACTTGTTTCTTATGATCTATGTGCAAGGCAGTCTGCTTTTAAAGCTACGAGCTTTAAAGCTCACAGAGCTTTCAAAATGACTGCTCTAAAGCTCTGATTTTGCAGGCTCATCTGAGCAGGTCGATTCTTGATAACTCCTGAAGCCATCAAAGGGATATTGTGAAGGTGTAAGATTCCTCTCCAGAGAATAAGCCCTGTAGTCAGCAGCAAAGCTGATGGTTGAAAGAAATTATTTTTCAGTAACCAAGTATGTAATTATCTTATACATAATAACAAATTTCTGTACATCCTTTGGAGAATTCTGATCCATCCTCTGGAACATGTTGATTTCTAAAGCCAGTTGTAAAATCTAAAACACTGACATCACACACAATTATAGAGATGAACTGAAACACAGATGTATAAAAAGCTAATGGGTCATGGGAGTGCCATTTCAGTAATGCTGCTAGGTAAAATGTGTTTGTGCTGCTTCAATCTTTAATTATGGAGAATACAATTTTCTGAGAGTTAGAACTGTTGTGGGTATTGAATTCTGGTCTCAGTCTTTTCACTTTGCAAAGGATATGGAGACTGCTTTTGAAGTGGATAGGAGCCTCCTCTCCCTGCAGCTTACTCATTTTCCCTGACTTTGCAGAACTGTGACTTATGCAAAGTCATAGGGAGCCAATGCCAGATCTGCAAATAGTTCCTCCATTCCCCTGCTCTGCCTGTTAGATCAGTGGTCTAGTAGTGTACTGGATCAAATGTAGGTGAGTTTGGAGGAGACATTTTTCAGACATTTAATCCTTTTTAATACCATATTTGAACTGAGTCAGCATGCTCATAGACGAAGTCTTCTTTGAGAAAGTTCTAACTAGAGAGGCAAGGGGAAGTTACTTGCCACAAATGCACTTAAAGGATCACAAACAATTCTCTTATTCCCTAATAGATAAAGGGTAGCTTAGTTAAAGATGAAAGCAAAAATCTTTAAAATTCCCCATTTTTTTTTCTTCTGAAAACAGTATTTAAATTCCATGCAAAATTAGACTTTCCATTTTCTTGCTCATCTAAATTGAGTCAAGGTACTTGTCAGACAGGTAGCTCAGTTAAATTTGAGTTACATTTCCTAAAATAGAAGCAACGAATTGATAAGGCTATGTAAATTTTCCTAACATTCAGGTGGCCATTGTAATTTGTTCTCTGAAATACTAACAAGATGGTTTTATCATAACTACTAAGGCCTGGTAGAAATTACAAGTAACAAGTACTACAGTAGCAAGACAAAATTTGATGCCTCACTACAGGCATCCCAAAGTTAGTTCTTAATTCTGAATGAGTCCTATATGTCTGTCTCTCGTACAGTCAAGGGAACAGTTAGGAACGTCAGTGGAAGACTGATCTGGTACCTGCCAAATATTTATTGTACATCTGGATTCATCATTCTTGGGAACGTTGGGAATTTCTCTTGACTATAGAGGGAGCCTTGACAACTAACTTAGATAGGTAGAGTCTGACTGTTAGAAGATTAATATTAACAAAATGAATCCCACTCTTAGAGAGATCGGAAAGAGAGCAGTCTATTGCTGCTTACTGCTGTCTTTTCTAATCCTTTTATGGGTGTCACACCAGCATATTGTTCCAGCTGTGCTCATGCTTGTAATCTTTCAGAACAAAAATAGGATAAAAGTATCCAGAAACCTTGCTACTTTTACAGATGTGTTTTGTAAGATAAATAACCAAAATCCTTTTCCTGTTTTAGTCCTTAATATTCTAAATTATCTCCAGTTAATTCAGAATTCCTTAAGAAGAGCTTTTGTAAGGATATCAAATGATAAAGATGATTTCAGTTTCCTTTTCAACGGCTGTGACTAAAGAATATTAACTATGCATGTGGACAATATATAGAACAGCCCATAACAAATCTCTGTAAATGCTGGCCATGAATCTGTATTTCTTAGCTGTTCTGTACATGTGAAAACTATTGAACACAGGTGACCCCCTCATCTCAAAACGCAGTGGCACAGTGATGTGTAAACTTTGGGCTGCCAAGACGCCCATTATTTTTCAATGTATTTATATGTCAAAAAGAAGTAGAATAGTAATAAACTGTGTCCACCGTAGTAATATATCATGCTGGAAACTCAGCAGTTAGAGTGAGAGATCTGAGTTCTATTACTGATGTCTCATGGAAATGGAAGCAAGAATAGATTTGCCCGATTGAAGTAGATGTCAACAACATCTGTATTCGAGCTTTTTGCTAGACTTCCTTTATCATTAATGGGAGAGAAAATGGATTCATAGACATGATTTACTTAAGCGTAAGGTAGAGATCTAAAATAGGTCAGATGAATCATTCCCCTTTTTCTGCTTTTTTTTGTTGTTGTTTGTTTACAGCAAGCCCAGAATGACTAGTTCAGGTATAAATGCTCAAGCATTAGAATTTTGTCATTAAAGATGGGATTCTGAGAGAAGCTGATATAAATTAGGCAACAGAATAAACATTAAGTTTTGTCAGCCTGAAAAGCTAAACTGATCATTCAGGGATGGAGGGGGCACTTTCCCGAACACAGAATCAGAGCCTGAATATTCTAAGGAAAGGGTGACATGTAGAAGGGCAAGATTTATAAATGGCAAAGTATCTACCAGTTCGTTTGCTCCATTCAGTTACTGTATATATACATGTGTTTTATACATCTTTCATATTCCCTATTTACCTCTCTATATACTTCAAATGGACTATCAGCTACTCACTGATATGTTAATGAAGAGCAGCCTAACATATACTGGACAATCATAGAAAAGTGCATAAATAAGTATTCTATTGTCAAAGTCTGGCATGGAAGCACTGGTCAATGAAGACTGAAAACTTCAAAATAATTCACATATTCTATAGCCAATACAGTAAGTGAGTGAATGTCCTTCAAGTATCACTACAATTATAAAAATACTCAATAACAGCAAAAAAGTAATGTAAAGTATATTTAGTCCATCTTTGACAGACAAACAGAACTTTTTCTTACATTATGTTAAAATCTGGACACACATGAAATCATCAGGACTAATCCCTGCATTATTAAAATCATTTTGATGAAACATTGAACAAAATACTAATGAAGATGTAGTCATCTTCATTAAAAAAAAAGATGTATTCATCCTCTTTGTCTGATTTTGCCTTACCTAAGCACCTCATTAGTAAAAATATTCCTTCAAAAACCGAGTAGTAGAAATAGTGTGTTTTTAGAGCAAATACACATGATTTGAACAAAGTTGCATCACATGTATATTAACTGAAAGGTCTCATTATTGTAAAAACAGATGCCTACAGCCTATCCAGTTTCTGGAATTAGAAGAATAAGGAATCATTAGCAGTACTGTAAACCTCTGAAAATCTGTCTTGAAAGTCTCTACCTCTCTTCTCAATTTTCTAAGACAAGAAATGATGATTCCAATGACCTAATCTTTGATTCTGGATAACACAAACTAAAGAATCTCATCTTATAATTTCTTCACCAAGACCTTAACTTCTCTTTGAGACTTATCATATTTAATGACATCCATTTTTAATTTAGGCTGTAAGTGATAAAAAATCCAAAATATCCTGTAAGATGCTGTTCTGGTGGACAACTTATTGTCCATTCCCAGTCAACAAAAGAAAAAAAAACTAATTTCCTTCCTGAATTTACCCAGTTTCAGCTTTGAGTATTATATTATAGCTGCTTCTGCAAACTTTGATACTTTTACATCCAAGTACTTATACATGGTAAGCACTTATTTATTTAATTATTTGTCACAACTCTTAAATCCTTTTCTTAGTCGTTTGTTCTAGAATATAGTCTCCCATTTTGTCCATTCATCTTACAATTTTGCTTCTAAGAAGAGAAGTTTGAACATTTCATTGCTATTTACAATTACCTGAGAGGTTGTAGAGAAGACATTATATCCTTGGAAGTAGAAGGATGAGGCAACAGTCACAACCTGAAACACAAGAAATTCTGACTCAAATCACACAAGGGTAACAAAGGTAATCACACACTGGAGTAGGTGTCCAGAGAGGCTGTAAATCTCCACCTTGGAGATATTCAAAACTTGACTGGACAAGGCCCTGAGCAACCTGCTCTACCTGAATCTGCATTGAACAGGGGTTTCGCTAAAGACAGATCCTTTTCAACCTATATGTGATCTGCAATTCTATGATGCTAGACATCTGATGTTGATTTAGTAGGTTAAAAATTCATATTGTACAAATTAATCACAACTATTTACATTCCTGCAGGACCAAGGATTCCTCTATCTCCTCTGCAACCACTATGGCAGGTGTGGTAATCATTTGTTTGGAGATCCTTTCAAGTATATGAAGCACTATGAGGAAAAATCATGTAGGTTGTTATATTTAACAGATATTAAAGAAAACAGATATTAAAGAAAACTTCATAGTAATTGACAAATTTCAGGTAGGAACTCACATAGTGAGAGTAAATGGAAACGGCTTGAAAAGTGGAAATCAGTCTACAAGGTCCTTTTCGTTACAAAACAATTTTATCCTTGAAATGATAGCAAAAAAGGATGGAGAGAGTAAAAAAAAGAGAAAGAGAAAAATGAACTTTTCAGCACTAGTGTGACTATTGTTTCAGTTAAGAAGAAAGAAGAAGAAAAAAAGCTGTAATATTTGGTAGATAAAGATTATGAGAATTTGGACAAGAGTTTTACCTTTCTGCCTACTTGCAGACCAGAAATAATAGGCAAGAAAGAAACATAATTTGATTTTCAGTACCTAAAAAGTGGCATCAGCTGCCTGCCAAACAAGCCTGTTAATCACATCCACAGAAATTCTAAAAGAAGGCAATTTTAAGGACTGGACAAGGGAAGAGAGTAAAGGGTGAGACACTTTAGTCATCCTGCATTTGAACTGATAACTATTGGAAGACATTGAAGTTGACAGAAAAGTCGATATGTTAAGGATAGGCATAAATCTGTATGTCAACATAAAGATAGTAGCTCAACTTTTGCTTCTGGATGAGACTACCTAGAAAAGCCAGACAAGAAGCAGAGAAAGAGGTCAAAGTCAGAACTCCATCTCATTATCTTGGATCCTTGAGTGGATCCTTGAAACAACTTATTAGCAGACTGACTGATAAAAGAGCCCAGAAAAAGCAAAGTCACTGAGGTCACTGAAGCTAAGGAAGTGAAAGAATTTAGGATAGAATTGCAGCTATTGTGTTATGGACAACAGACGAGACTATGATGAGGAAAGAGATTTTGAGCCTTAAACAGATGCAGGTCAACAGAGTCATACTGACTCTAACATCAGTAAAATAAAAAGGTTGGCAGCTAAACTGAAAGGTGGATGGAATGGGGAATGAGACTCCTGAGAGCAATTGCAGACAATATGACCTTAGACAGTGCAAAGAGGGATAAGGAGTAGATTTAAACGTTACAAGAGAAAGGAAAGAACAAGGAGATGGAGAAGTTAAAAGAGTAGGGAGGTTGTACTAATGGATAAGAATGGATCCTGATCTGCAAGGAAGAGATGACCAGACTAGAAGTGTTGGTATGTAGAAGATGTAGCTGAACAACAGGAAGGCCTGAGCTGAAATGAGGGAAAGATTACAGAATTTGTCAGATCCTAGTTTGCCAATTTAATCTTGGATCAAATCAGTGGCTTTCTTCACAAAGAAATAAGTGAAAACAAAAATAAAAAGAGGCTGAAGAAGCAAGCTATGGGTAAAACAAAGGCATCTATGATATGGGTGTGGAAGTTTGTTGAACTGGAGGAGTGGAGTTATTTAGCTTGAAGACAGAAAAAAATTGAAAGGAAAGAGAATAAATTTGTAGTACAGGAAGCCACACTGTTCACAGAATTTTCCAATGCAGCACAAGCATGCAGCATACAATGCAGCCCAGACAGAGGAAACAGGAGAAATAATGATTCTGGGCAAGAAATAGGCACGAGGCAGCAGTTCATGGCTTCTGCAAGACTTACAAGAAATAGTTCATGTTTTCATTGATCATCACAGAGTTCCTTGATGAATACACCAGTAACTTTAACACTAGGATGACGACTTACCATTTACAACTACATATCCTTTCTTAATCTACTTAATGAAACCTTTGATATTTTGTTTTGAGCACCAATTACTGTAACGACAGTGTCACGTGAAATTAAGTCATATTCCCTGCAAAAATCTCAATAGATTATGTCATCACATCATCTTTGTCAGGAAAATTTTCAATCCTCATGAAAAGCCACCTTTTGTAAACAGGCATATGTTTTATAAGCCATGTTATTTTGGCATTAATAAAAATAACAATTTTTAAAAATCATTAGACCAGCTCTTCTGACAAAGTTGTTTCCATTGACTTGTCTTTGGGCCACAGGATTTTATCAGACCTTGTGAAGACTTCTAAGTCAAATACCTGATCTCCTTTGCCGCATGGGCATGAACATGCCTGTAATACTTCCTCTGGCTTTGCTGGAATGTGATGAGGTGGTGTTTTTTTTTTTCATCTTTTTGCAAATTCTACTGTGCCTCCTACTAAAGGAGGAGAATGGCACAGCAGCAGCAAATATTCTGAAAAATGTGCCTGCAATTATGTTGGGTAACTAAGTACTACCTAGTCATTGTGAAGACAAAACCAATGAAAATGATTTGTATGTGGCATTACTGCTATAAACCTTCAGTTCCATTTGTTACATGTCCTTGATGTAGTTGGAACTTAAGATACCAGTCCAGCAGACTATCATCTGAATGATCAATTGCAAAAATGGATTCTTAGATTACAAACAGTATGACATTGGTACAGGATCTGGTCACCAGAAAATGTACACAAGTATGATTTCCCTGACTGTTATTTATTTGTTACCTTTCTATCACCACAGTATATATCTCACCAGTCAGAATCTGAACCCTTCCTGAAAAATCAGGAATGATTTAAGTTTCATAAAATCACTGTCAAGTATTCTTGACTGATCTTCATATGTATTCATTGTTTAATTCCATAAAGTTTCCCTCACTAAGGAATTTGGAGGAATTTTTAATTTAGCTGCTTTTGTGTGCTCCTCTAGCTGCTCAGTGTGCTGCAAGTATGCTAAAGCACATGCTTTGGCTTTATTCTTAACACATCCCCAAAATACGTCTATTTTCCTTTCTGGATAACATTGGAAAGATGGGTCTGCTGAACTTTCTGACAAATGTTGGCACGTAATACCTAGTACTTTATTTGGGCTTTTGGGTTTGAAGAGATTCAGATATTTGTTTTCTCCTCTTTTATCTTTCTATCTGTCACACACATATATTGCAGTGGAATATGTTTTGAATTGGAAATTGGTAAGTAGTTCCTTAAGCTCTAGGGGCTTAGTAACCAGATTTTGGTTAAGCTTGTACATACAGATGATAATTTTTTTTTCTTTTTAATGTATGACTTCAAGTTCTTTTTTGACATTTTTTTTTTGACTTTCATGGGGATGTTAGCTCAATGCTTAATAAAATCCAAAATAGCAAAACAAATGTTAAGATTTGTTAGGGAAGTAATAGAGGGGAAAAAAAAAAGAAAGATCACATCATTAAGTCATTGCATGCCACCACAGTGAACCTGTATCTAGAAAACTATGTGCAGATCTGACCACACCTTTCCCCAGTATTGCACACCAGAAAGGGATGAGTAGAACTACAAAAGCTTTAGAGAAGGGCACATTTTTTTTTTTAGTCATGGGAACAGTTCTATACAAGCAGCCAATATGTAGGTTAGCACCTTTCATCCTGGCTAAGAGATGTTTGAGGCAGGGAAAAGACAGAAGCTGATAAAATTCTGAGGGGAATGGAAAAAGTGGGAAATTGTCAATTATTTAGTGTTTCTTTTGATATATGAATTAGAAGACATCAAGAAGGTGGTAGATGCAAACCCAGGAAGAGGAAGTGGTTCTTCACACAACATGTAGGCAAGCACGGAGCTGTGTGACAGCGAGGATTACTTTTTATGTAAAACCACTTATGATTCAAAGCTGCAAAACACAGAATCAAGCACATTGGAAGGGAACTCCACCAGCCTCTAGCCAACCCTCTGCTCAAAGCAGATACAGTATGTTGCCCAGGGCTTTGTCCAGTCAGGTTTTATATATCTCTAAAGCATCTCTATTCCACAGACTATCTGGTCACCTGTTCCAATGTCTGACCTCCTTCAGAGTACTAATTCGCTTCCCTGTGTTGAGTAAGAATGTTTTTCAGGTTGTTTCTGTTGCCTTTTGACCTTTCACTGTCTACCTCCAAGAAGACTGTAGACTGAGGAAAGGCTCCATCTTCTCTACAAACTCCCATCAAATAATTGCAAATAGCAATAAGAAGTTCAGCTTTCTCTTCTTCAATTGAACAAACCCAGTTCTCTCAGCCTCCTTCTCACAGGACATTTGCTCCAGCCTCATAACTCTCTTGGTAGCTCATTATATACATCAATGCTTTTCTCATAGTGGAGAGCCTAAAGCTGGGCACAGTACTCAAGATGTAGTCTCACAAATGTTTAGTAGAATGAAAGAATTACTTTCTTCAGTCTGGTGGCTGCACTCTTGCCGACAGAACCTGATATGCCATTGGCCTTCTTTGCTGCAAGGGCACATGTCTGTACTCATGTTCCATTTGGTGTCCACAAGGACACTTCCCACAAAGCAGCTGTCAGGGCACAGAGAGCACTGATAGCCCCGCCAGCCTCACCGGAGGCCTCCACCCTCACCCCTCCCAGGGGCCTGGCGCTCCATGTATGCTTCAGTCCCTACCTGAGGTAGGTTGCAGATTGTAGGTATGCTCATCTCCAGTTGTGTCACAGGCATGCCTGTGTATGGCCATAGATACCGTTCATCTATAACAACTCATGGGCAGACTAACTTCCCATCTTGACTTTAAATGTAGCTTGTCACCACAAACTTGTCTAATGATTTGGACTCTCCATTGACCCCAGTTGCCACTCCAGAGCCTGCCCTGCTTGCCACACCCTGGGACTGCTAGATGTGGCCCTGGCTGGTAAGCCCCTGGCCTAGCTAGCCATGTTGCTTACCCCCATTCCCTTGGCTCCCGTTCTTTAGAGAGTAGCTGGTCCTTGTTGCCTTCTAGCTAGTCAGGCCCAGTTATTCCATCCTAAGTGTAGGACTTTGCAATTGCCTTCACTAAACTTCATGAGACTCTGGTCTGGCCATTTTTCTAGCTTGGTTAGCAAGAACAACACACGGAGGGCAGACTGCCCCCAGTTTGTTATCACTGGGGACAAACTTGCTGAGAGCATGCTCTATCCCACTATCCAGGTTCTTAATAAAGAAGCTGAACAGTATTGCCCACTGAGAGGCAACCATTGGTAACTGTCTGCCTGTCAAGCTTTATACTGCTGATCATCACCCTTCAAGCCCAACAGTCCAATCAAATTTCTATCATGCACTTAACCAGACTGTATTTTACTAATCTGCTATAAGAATACTACAGAAGACCATGACATAGACCTGCTAAAGTCAAGACTTAAAATATCCAGAGCTCTTCTTCTATCCACACAGCCAGTCACCTCATTCTAAGAGCCAGTAAAGTGATTGGCATAATTTGCCCTTGGTAAACACATTTTGTCTTTCTTTAGCCTTTCTTTTGCTGTCAATATAGTTATGGAAGCCCTTCTATTTGCCCTTCACATTCCTCACGAGTTTTAATTCCAGATGAGCTCTGGCTTTCCTAATTCCTTCCTTTATAACACAAGCAATGTTTCTAGAGTCCTCCTGGGTAGGCTTCCTTCTATGTACTTTCCTTTTGCATTTGAGCTCAGTCAGATACTTCCAATCACCCAGCCTGTCTTCTACCACCTTTGCTCAACTTCGGACTGTATTTCTTGTGCTTTGCAGAAGTCATCTTCAGGCCGCCTTCATTTTCTTGTTATGGCAGTCTTCCATGGTATCCTACTAGGAAGATCTCTGAATAACTCCAAACTTCTTCTGAAGTCCAAGGCCTACTTGGCCTTATTTCGATCAGGAGTTTTTGCTCCATGATCTTCTTATCATTGCAAACAAGATTGCCCTTGACCATTACACTTAGACTCATGAGTATGAGATCCAGCAGATTATCTCCCTGAACAACTCACTAATCATCTGTGTTAAGAAATTGTCTTGGACATGTTCCAGAAGCCTCTGGTGTTGCTTGCCCTCAGCCCTGTTGTCCTTTCAGCAACTATCAGGATGTCAAGTGCTCAAGTGCAGTCATGAGGCTTATGGCTCTCTGAAAAAGACTTAATGTATTTTCTCTCCTTGATCAGGTGGTCTGTAGCAGATACCATCACCTGTCTTGGTCTGTTCTCTGGCCTTTACTCATAAGCCCTAAAATGACTCTTCACCTACTCCAAGGCCAAGCTCCATGCTCCCGCCACTCCTTTGCATAGAGTGCAACCCTTCCTCCTTGCCTTCTCAGCTAGTCTTTCCTGAAAAGCCTGTATCCACTCACTGTAGCACTTCAGTCATGTGAGCTATCCCACCATGTCTCTGTAATTGCAGTGAGGTCACTGCTCTCCAACTGCATGGACTTCCAAATCCTCTCGTATGCTCCTAGGCTGTGTGCATTTATGTAGAGGCATTTGAGAAGGACCTTTTGTTACATTGCTTCTACAAACGGAGTGTGAGAGCCTTACCAATCATGTTGTCTCCAAGATGTTGCCTCAAAATGTTGGCTGCTGGGAGAGTATTTGGAAAAGTATCCTTATATGCTTGTCTCATTTTCATACTCTGCTTCACATATTTGATTTTGGTCAGTGCCACTGTGTGTGCCTGAAATGCTGCCGTGAGTGGGAAGGCTCATCTGCTAAGGTCTGATGTCAGGTATAGGACATGAACTCTTTAGCCCACAGAGAAGCTCCTAGCTCTGAGCCTAGTACTTCCACCCCCTCTTGGCAACCATCAGTAACAGGATAGTGGGCCACACAGACCCAGAACAACCATGCTCGTATTCTTGGGCTGCTGCCCAGAGCAGATATGCAAACTGAATTACTTCTTTTGTTCCTTTTCCTTTTAAGGTAACACTTGATTTGGAACTGCTGAAAGTTTTGCTATCTTTTTTTGTAATTGTTTTTAACTCCATCTTTTTGATGTTGAGCAGTTTTTCAATCTCTGCTTTCATGCTAATTGAGATATCCCCTAGAAAAAAAAACATGCTGTCAGCAAAATCCACATCTTGTAATGTGCTGTGGTTGAAGAAGGCAATGCATGTGTTACAGCAATACGTATCGTTTTTTCGTAAGGAATGATTGACAATACCAACAGAAAATATGGAAGAACACTGACTTATTTGACAGAATCAGTATTAAACCTTTAACATATGCGTTTACCTTGATTCTACCTTAAGGCAAACCTTTTGTGAAGGTTTATTGATACTGATTTTTTTTTTGGCATACACAAGGCAGATATATTTCAGAATGATTCATAATGATGCTGTCAAATAGTTTCTGGAAATTTATGATGTTTATAACTTTTTTTTTTCTGATTCATGCCGAATTTAATGACTGCTCTTAGACTGCAAAATCTGTTTAACACATGATTTTCTGAATCAAGTCTTGACTGATCATTCTTTTGCTTCTGTTCTTCCATTGAAGATGATATTGTAGATGATTTGGCAAAAGCATAATACCACATCAAATGCAAAATCAAACACCACATCAAATGCAAAAGCAGAAATTACCTTTTGTATTACCTTGATTATCTTGCAGTTTTCTTATTACTTGCAGAAACAGTAAGATTGCTGAAGCAAAGCAAAAGCAAGTGCCAGAAACTCTCCAAATAGGTGCTAAATAGACAAAAATACATATGATGAAGCATGTTATAATGCACAGGTTTGTAATTACTTACTAGTGTCAGTAAAAAAAAAAATATAGGACATATTCTTAAATGTTTCTGATTTAAGATGCATGGTTGTCAAGTGATGCTTTCTGGAGATGATCCAAATTCCTATATTATTATTAGAAAATGTCCACGGGTCCAACTCATTAGATCTTACCCCTTCTTGCAGCTTTTTTGTGTATAGAATGTGAATTTCAAATCCATTCATTTTGTCAGCTAACAAATGGGTCCCCGAAACTTCTGCCAACAGCAACAAAATAGAGAATCTTTTTATTCCCAAGTTGCAGGCTATAGAACTGTAAGCACAGGACTCTGCAGAAAGGATGGTGGAAACACCCCATCTGATAATGAAGATGCTGCCCTCAGCATCTTTCGCCCAGCACGCCTAGGCAGGCCTCTCCAGCAGTTCTACCACACAGACAATCAGTGGAATGAAAAAGCACGCGGAAGCGGTACCCAAACATCACAGCTAGCTTCACTGTGGTGTTGAAAGGGGCACAGTACAGATACTGGGTTCTCAGCTCTAATGCTTTCCTGCTTTTCTGTTCACACTATTTGCTAATCTAGACACAGCCTTATTATCCCCCTTTCACATGTACTGGCCCATCTCCCACCTCTTTAAGTTGGCAGCTCTGTGTAATCTGCTTCTTCCTCTATGTGACTGAGAAAGATATACTTGAAAACATCTGCTGTACTTGAAAACACTTTTTCTCATCTCCCAGATCATAGGTTTGGGAGCATCTTAAAATTCAAACTCTGAGTTTAAGGATCATTTGAAGACAGTTAAATGGAATAAAATCTGTGTCCTACATACATAGGAGCCATTTGTGGAGGAGAAAAAAAGTCATTGCGCTAAAATCTAGAAAAATATTAAAGCACTATAGTTTTAATTGGGATAATTTAAGATAACACTCAAAATTCAAAAGTCACATGTTTCTGAAAGATAAACAAATTAAGTTAAACTAATGAAACAAATAAAAAATATATAGTCACTGGACAAATTATGTACTAAGTACATAGAATACTAAGGAGGAATACTTTGACCTAAGCACTTTGCAGCTCAGTATTAGATGCATGGAATATTGCTCTAATGCAGATTTTGTTTTTACAGAGAAGACAACTCATGAATGGAGATATTTCAGTTTCAGTTGTTTCTTCCAGTTTCTAGTCTCTTGACAAATATAAATTCCACACGATTTCTGTGCAAGGAGAACACTGCATAGGGATTTTGTGACCTGGTTATTTGTCTACTATTTATTTAACTTTTATTTCTTTCACCTTTGAGAACCAAACAGGTTGATGATATTCCTCAGAGTCTAGAAAATGGATTTTTAATTAGCTACCCAGAGAATGGTTCCACATGATGGATGTGAAGTAATTTTAGTATCTGTGTGACCTTCAGCCAACGATGTTTGTACTGTATTTTAAGCTAGAGCTTGAGCTCAAGCTTTTGATAACAGCCAGCCTACCAGGCACCCACTGCTGTGACCATAGGCTGGAACTGGTCTCTGCAGGGCAGAAGACAGGGGCAGAGGCAGAAAGTGCACCCATGATCCCAATTAGGTGACATGATTCTGTGGTTCTGTGACATGGGAGCTCTCTTGAGGAGTTCTCCTCTTTTTTTTTTTCTTTCTGAAAGATAACCAAATTGGGCGGCCTTACCCAGCTAGCACTAGGAAATTTCTTCCATAGCAGAGAGGGATGGAGAACACCTGAACTAAATTAAGTTCTTTACTCAGTCCCTGCTCTTCTTGGCAGTTGAGCAGCACTAACTGTAAATGTTGCCAGGATGATACTGGGAAGAAGCATAGGGAGAGGGAGAAGAACTGCATTTGGCTCTCAGGAGCTCTCCCTCCCCACCTTGTCTAGAGAAGCAAAACCCTGGGGAATCAGCAGACAAGGTTGCCATTCAGCTCATACAGGAAGCTGGCATGAAGAAAAGAGAAGCCTATTTGGTTCCAGAAATCTTTTGCTTCCATCCATTCCCAAAAGAATGTATTTATCACATACATGCCTGAACCCCAACTCATCTTATTGAATGGCCTATTAAGGGCTAGCAGGTTCAGGGGCTGAGCTAGAGGACAGGCAAGTTTGAATTTAGATTTAATAATGTGAAAATAAATTGGGTAGATTTTGTACCTAGAGAACAGATTCAAAAGTGAAATGTAATGAAAGCATGCTCAGGAAATTGACACTCACCTAACCTAAAGGAAGAGATTTCTCTTAATACCATGGGGATAAGTCTGCACAAGTCTTGCTTACAGCATGAGCTAACCAGCTGTGAGCTGGAGGTTGCAGCCACGCTCAGAAGAGTTCTGTGCTTGATTTAAAATGTTCTGCTGAACAGTAGGATATTCCAAATTAGGTTTAGTGCTAGGTTTACAGCCATATAGAGTATCTCCAGCCTAAGGGATATGAGGCACGTGTATCTGAGAAATACCATGTGGATATATCGTTAGTCCAACAGCCCTAGGAGGCCCCAGAAACCAAGACTACTGAATTCTACATTTATAAGAACAAAAACAAGGACTATTTGATCTTTTAGGTCATTTAGCATCTAAACTGATGTTTCGGAGGAAAAAATATATAGTATTAACATTCATAAATAATGATGTGGAAGATGGTATACATATAGGCAAGCACAAAGGAATAATACAAACGGATCATAAGCAAAGCATAAAGGAAGAGAAAAGGAATTAGAAATGCCAGTTCTTTAATACGCTTGTATGAGAGGAATCTTTGCCTAGGAATTGTCAGCAAATTAGTGAAAGTTTATATTGGGAAATACAGTCCAGTGAGGAAGTCACTATAGCAGAAACAATCACATAAAGTATTTAACTTTTACCTTATGTTTACTTTTACTATACGTTTTCACTTACTGTACGTGCTTGTGCTGTGTAGTAAATAGGGGGCAGTCTGTGCTACAGTGAAGAGAGGTGAGCTACACTGCTTAATGCCATACAACGTATACATGTAGTAATGATACACAAGTGGGCAAGGTTTACTGGCATAAAGTTCTCACCCTAGTTTACCTTGTGGTAACTTGCTCGTGTAAAAAAAATGAAAACTTGAAGTATGCTATTGGAATTTGAGTTACATGTGTTGAGACATTACCAAAATGGGAAGGAAGTAATTTTTCTCTTAAATATGGGCAATTCTAGCCTATTTAGGTTGTTTACATTTGTGCCAGTTACACTCAGTACACTTTATTCTGGGCTTGTAAAAGTAGAATAACTTTACTGATTTCTGTCATATTATTTCTGTATTACACCAGCAAAAGTGAGATTTTTTTTTGCACAGCACATCCTTAAACCACTAAAAATGACCCATAATAACTTTTCTGATAGAACCTGTATGTATCATTCTTAAAGGGATACCTCTTTTTAGAGTTGACATTAGAATGTCCTTTCTTTTCAGCTTAAGTCATCTATTCCTCAGCACATTAGCTGGAAACATTTTTTCCAGAGAAGCACACAGTCTGGCTTTGTGAATGATAAACGTTATGGGGTAGCTCCTTACTGGTTAAAAGATTTTCAAAGTATTAATCCTGCGAATCTGAACATAAGGGAGAGATATGGGAACTATAAAATGAATTTTCATTTGAAGCTTCTATCTTCTATCTGCTTGAAGAGGGCATATTTTCAGAAAGCAGGAGGCACTGGCTCCTTGAAAACTGAAGTTGTTCCAAGGTATCACAGTCAGGATACTCAAGATTATTGGTCATGAAAAAAAAATCCAAACAGGCTGCTAACAGGTACATTCAAAAATATTTCTGGACCTCAGGTACATTCTCTTTAAAAACTGAACTCAATAGTGCACATCATATTTCGGTACCATTAAACCAAAACCTTTCAAATGATAACACTTTATTACAGTTTATCTGTTTTTAGAGGAAGGAAATACAGGGAAGATGATAAATAAAGAATTTTGTGAAATTTGACCTATTTATTATATCTTTCTATATAGGCATTATAAATGTTCATTCTAAGAAATTGCAGCTCTCTCTAGCAACTCAAAGTTATTTTTTTTTCCTGAGTTAGGTGTCACATCCTGCATGCAAAATATATTAGGAAGACCTCATTAGCACACAACTATGCTAAACTATCTGTCCTCAGTACTCATGTGAGGAAACAGTTGAGAGGAGAACACTGAGTGTGTATTTCTGGCTTGTAATTTAGCGCATTTTCCTCTTTGATCCAAAATGTTCCTCATGTCCAGCAGTGTTGTGAGCATAGACTGGATTTAGGGCCTACTCCCATTCAGATTAATCAATGTTAAGACTCATTAAATTTTATTAACATAGACTTTTAGACAGGCATCGTTTGATCTGAGAGTCAACTCAAGCAGAATGGTATAGAACAATCTACGCTGGTTTAAGAAACCTGAATATTTAAAATATCCTGAAAATCATCCGTGAGTTATGCATTTAAAGGACAGTTAACGTTGACTAAAAAGCATATGTAGACATATTCATATACTTGTACATATTGAAAGAACTCAGGCACCAGTCCTATGCAATAAAAATTTCAAAGCTGGCAAGGAAATAAGAGATCCCAGGTGTGACTGGCTATTGTGCTGCTTACTTCACTTTCTGTCTGACACATTGATCTGCTGGCTTTCTTCATCTTTATTCAGAAGTCTCTCTCTTGAGGTCCTGTCTTAGTTTTTGCCCCCGCAGCCTGGTATGGCACAACCGTGTGCCTTCTCCTGCACCACTACACCTGCAGCCCGTGCCGCTCGGGGGCACAAGAGTAGAACCTCCTCCGTTGTGCAGAAGCACCTATGTTAGCAGAAACAGTCTATGTCTGCCATGAAATAAAACATCTTGGAACTTTTAATGTTAAAATATAATTAGGAATTCTATCTTGTTTGGCACCAGGGTCATTGCTGCCATAAGGGAAGAGCTGCCACTCATGCAGGAGAAAAGCATAATTCCTTGTTACAGTTGTACCGTCCTAGTTGGACTCTGCCAACTTTGAAAGAGCTGCTAAGATCCCAGATCCAAGTGGTATGACCACACAGAAAAATAATAAAATAAGAAAGCCCAAAATAAATTAGGGGGAGGAGGGAGTCTGTTTGCAACAATAATGCTTTAAGCAGAAGCACTAAGCTGCACTTATCCCATTTGAATTATGCTTTTCCAGTCTCTCTTAATAAGAATCACTCATATGAGCTAAGTATTTCCCTCAGTAGCCATCTTTGCATTATTAATAACCAACTCAATTTTGCTTGCTAGAATAAGAGCTCCCCTTTAATATGTAAGATTAGGTTCAAGTAACAGCTTTCATGAATGCATATATTATCAGTCTTTTCCACTAATTGGTCTCAAAGTATGCCATCAGTCTTATCACTAAGCCCACATGGTTGGGAAGTCCTTCTCCATCTCTGATGCTCAGATTCTGCCAAGGACCTGAACAGTCAAGCTGCAAGAAGAGCTGAAGCAAACGAATGGTGCACTGGCCATGGCCTCCAGCAGGAAAGAAAAAAAAACAAGAATGAAATGTATTGAGCTGTCTAATATTCACAGAAGAAAAAATATGTATATGCTACATGTAAAATAATACCAGAAGTGAAAGTCAGTGGTGGAAAGCCATAACTCTGGATCCAATCTTTCAGCTCCTATTCCATCTTGATGCAAACAGCTCTGAAGGGTGTGTGCAGACTTTAAAAAATCCTGCTAAATTGTTAAGATTATTGGAAAATAGTTAGGTCATAGAATTAGGCATTTCTCATTATAACAGGAACAATTTGGAGGTCGACTGCAGCAAGCCTATTTTTTTTTACTTTTTTTTCTTTTTTTTTTTCTTTCAGTATATCTAATTTAATAGTCAGCATCATTGCTCATAGTCAATAATAAAATAGCGTGTGAAAAGTTTCTACTTACCTTTGGCTCAAGTCTGAGTTATTTATGTGGATTCCTCCTCATTCCCAGCTTTGTGACCCATGTGAAGCTGCAACTCTAGGTAACAGTATTGGAGCTCAGAGATTTTTCCTGCATGTCATTTTTTTTTTATGACCTCAGAATTAGCCTCAGGTGTGATGGATGCCATTAGGGGAGTCGTTACACTGATAAAGCATGGCTAGCCAGTTGTGTCGGAGAAATTTCCTTTTCATAAAATTCATTATCCTCACTGGATAAATGAAACACCTCAGCTGCCAGGGAGCAACAAGGTATGGGCACACTCCTGGAGCAGAGCTTGCATTCAACAGCATTAACGCTACATCAAAGGCTTTAGCACATACTATCTGTTTTCCACAAGTGACTTATTTTCCAGTTAACACTTCCTCATCGACAAGAAGGTGGTTGTCTGTGGCTCTCATTCAAGATTAAACAACACATATTGCTCCTATTAACTGTCTTCTCCCGCACCCAGGCGTGCGTTGGCTCCACACACCTTTCCTGGGGGTTACCCGGAGCAGCGGCACCTCGTGCGCCCACACGACGCGGCTCCGTCTCTCCCACCGGGAGCACCTGGGGCTGTGGGGAGCACGGGCTGCCCCTCCAAAATGGCGGGGCCGGGCGGCCAACGGACGGTCCCGACGGCGCCGCGCACAGGTGCCTGGGGCGCACGGGCAGCGGCACGCGAGGGGCGCAGCGGGCGCCACCACCTCTCCAGCCGACCAACCCCTCTCCTCCGCACGAGGCAGCGCTTCCTCGTAGGAAAAACGAAGGAAAAAAAAAAAAAGAGTGAGATAGGGCGCACGCGGGAGAGTTATTTCCTCTCGGGCTCTGTGCTGGAGTGAGGCTGGGAGGGCATTTTACGGACTGCATGTCTATATAATGACCTGCTCTGATCAGAGTGTTTTGTATTCTGAGAGGATCGAGGCATTTCAGGCTTTTCTGCCAGCCATGTGAACAGCAAGAGCTCAGCATGTTTATCCTGCCTTTTCAGTAGGTGTCCATCCTACCCCTTCCTCCCCGCTTTTCCTGCTTCGTCTTAATTTCTGAGAAACACTTGGACTGATGGTCTCAGTGCCTATTCCATTCTGCCTGCCTCTCGAGGATGATTGGCCTCAGGTTTGTCTAACACCCAGGGATTTACAATCCTTTTTAAGTAAGTCAGAGGCACTTTGTAAACTGTCTCCTCCCACATCCTTGGTCCTCCGAGTCTTTCCTTTCACCTAATGCGAGAAGGATTTTGCTGGTTTTCCACTCTCCTGTAACAAAACATACAGAACAAGTTTAATGCTGCTTCTCAGAGAGTTAAATTGGATTTGTCTAGGTGGACACAGTTACCAGTCCTCTTTATAGGTGGGATTATTTTCATTAAAATATAATCTTCCCATGCTTACATTATCCCCTTCAGACATTCTCTTTTAATCTTCTGCAAAGTAGCATTAAAACAGTTTCTGGCATTCATTAAGAAAAATATTAAAATGCAGACACGCCTTTTTAGGTTACAACCACAGAGAAAAAGCGAACTTGGGGTTTCCTTTTCTTGGAGCGGCACTCGGAGCCCATCAGATAGAGACCACAAGACATGGTTTCACCGGCCGCTTGGGCGCTCTTGCTGCAGGGCTATGAAGCAATCTCGTGAGCACCGTACTGCTCCCCGCCTCTTCCAGACACGTCACTGCCTCCCAGTCCTGGAAATACACGTGTGTTGTTCGACAGCCTTGCTTTGAAGGGAGACTTCTGTGATTTTCCATTTCAACTCCATGCAGCGCAGGGCCTATGCAACACTTAAATCCCAATCAAAATAGGGCTTAGGTAATAACACCCTTGGCAGAAGGGTGAGATCCACCCACATTCCTTTCTGCTCATCTGGGCTAAAGAACAAGAACTAGGAAGCAGAGGGTGTTTTTTTTAAATACCTGGAAACAGGCCTTCTATGAAGCCCCAAACTTCCAGATAAAAACTGCTTATGCTATAAAATAAGAATTCCATGAGAGAGTTGGGGAAAAAGAGAATAAAAATGAGAAATCTTAGTCATTAATTAATCTCATACTGGGAATAAGTAGAGAAAGACTTCTCAATTACAGTATTAATCTCTGAAGAGATTCTCAAATTTCCAAAACTCTGTCGTCAGCTATGAAACACACGCATGCAAAACAGTAAATAAATCTCTTTCGGTTTGTTTCCTGACTTCTGGCAGAGTCTTACACAATACAAGCTTTACTATTAATGATAGTATATAAAAGTGAGACATAAAGGAAAGCTAAATATATGCAGTACAGAAAATAAAATACTTGTTGAAAAGCCAAGTAGCGTCAACAGAAAAGCAATGTGTTTGGATTTATTTCATTTTTATCTCAAACACGGTAATTGTGTCACATATTTCAACATACAATAAGCGTTGAAGAAAATATCATTCATTTTAAAAAAATAAAGTAGTTATCACTGAGTTCAAAAAACATTACTTTGTACTTTATAGTAGTTGCTTAAGAAATCAGTTCTGAAACTGGAAAAATTCTTCAATTAATTGACTCTCTTAAATTGTTCTTGTTCAAGGGAGGCATGGAATTGATATGAGCATCCTATCTACCAATATGTGCTCTCCCAGATTTTCTCCCAGATCCTGTACCAATTGACTTTCAGACCTTCATACATTATAAGCAACACATTAGCAGTTTTGGTCTTGGCTCTAATGCTGCAGATACACATGTGCTCTATCTTCCCTCCATAGTAAACATCACCTTTGTAAAATGAGTGAGAATCTATGGAAATTAAAGCCACATTTCTTGACTGAAGCATAAACAAGCTATTCCTGGTCTGTACTATCAATCATGAGCTGTGGACTGAAAGAACGTGCCCAGCCACATGCTCAGTCTTCAACAAAGACCATCAAGACCAAAACTGCTGCTGCACTGGATCAACCCACCCATGTTGCGCTTGCTCCATTATAACTTGGTTGCAGTTGTGCAGCTATTGAGTACCATTCGGAGGAAGACTACCCTAATGCAATAGGCGCTTTGCATATTATCACAGTGTTCTGGCAGGAGGGAGTTCAGCTTCCTCAGTATGCCCTTCAGCCACCTATATCTTAGATTGCCACAGCTGCATTAACACCGGAAACCCATTTAAAGTCAGTCCTAGAATTTCCCTCTTTTACATAATGTTTCACATTCTAGAAATAATAGCAAATCTGTAAATTGTCAAAAAAAAGGTATTCAAGCTGCCTATATAATTTCCTTTCTACTGGTCAGGATACACATACATCAGTGTGTAGGGCTCCCTGTGAGCTGTTACTCTCATTAAGCCACTTTGCTACCATATGAGTGGACTCCTCTATCTCTGCATGGCACCAAGTCATACCTTGTTCCAAGCCACAGGGTTAACAACTGGAGGGCAAGTATTTCTAGGTCAGACGATGTGTCTAAGCTTTTGCAGATCTATTTCATCTTATTGCCTTATGAAAAAATATACCAGCTTGCTTTATAATGTCACCTGTTTGTATTGGGAGATCACCATCATTACGTGGAACATATATTCCAATTGTACACACTTACATAAAAAGTCTTTTCAAACTGTGTATCTAAATAGTGAGCTGAAAACTCTGTATAAAGAAGCTTATCCAGTGGATACAGACAAAATAAAAAATCTGTCTTATGCTACTTGTACTCCCGCTGCAAAACCTCTACAGCCCGTAACTCCCCAGCAGTACCTTCCATTTGTCCTACACAGTTCCCTCCCACATTGCACTTCTAGGAGCACCAATCTACCATCTTGGCAAGGTACAGAATATGCTGTGGGGAATTCTAAGTTGTGCACATGGTGACTGCCAAAAATTACTGACTTTGGCCTTTAAGACAAGTCTAAAGTTACTGGGTGGAGAAGGAGGAAGAAAAATATGAGGACTGATAGATGATGCAATTGCGCATACTTCACCTTTTGAAAACTAGGCTAAAATCAATGCTAGTGAAATGAAATAACTTGGGAAAAGATGTTGGAGAAACGAGATAGAATACACTTAAGATATGGAGAGCCAGCCACCAAAAACAACAAGACAAACGATAAGAAGTTAAATGTTATCACTTTTATGGCAGGTTAAGCTGCAGGTGTTTAACTCTTAGCTATTACGAGAGTAAAGGATGAGCATATGTGGCTTTAGAAAGAAATATTAAATTTTCACATCTCTGCTGATGATATTCCTGAACAGATGATATTCCTGAACTGCTGCTACATTTTCAAAAATAATTAAGTCACAATATTACAGGTAGTGATTTCCAGCAATCCCATTGATTAGAATAATGAAAAGAAGTTAAAAAAAGCAAATCCCCAGAACCAGTGGTATTCACTCTGAAATTTGAAGGAAAAGAAACAAATAGGTGGCTGAATTAATAATTATATCTGATGAGTAAATCATTGAAAAATGTACAATAAAATGAACTTTAACAATAAATAAGCACGCCAAAGCAAATAATTGTGATCATTTTTAATGGTTTCCTCACCCAGCTTTAGATGCAGCTGTTGCTGATTCTGAGGATGCTCTGCACCAAAGGAAGAGAGGGATGTCAGATTATCTGTAGGTGCCTGTTTGCATCTAAGGCTGCTCTCCGTGAAGGATGACAGTGTCAGGCCAAGCCTGGGGGCTTGAAACACAATCCAGAGGAGTCCCAAAAGACGGTCATTGACCTTTGAATCTTCCCTCCTATTCCTTCTTGTAACATTTACTGGGAGTCAATGGGAGGGAGCCACAGACTGTGGCTCCTGCCTGTGTGTGTGGTGGCAGATAGTGCCTCTTCCTCTCCTCCCTGACATGTCCCTCTGTACTAGGAAGACTTGTGCTGAATTGAGGAGACTGTACAGGCATCTACCGAGGGGGATTTATTGTTCCTGGGGGAACAGAGCCTTGCTGACTGAAGACAGCTGAAAGGCTGCACTATTAGTAGCTGTACTGGAAGACAGAAATACCCTTTCTTCTGATCATCTCAGTGGATGGGAAGCACCCAGGAAATACTCAGAACACATGGGTTTCCAGTGGACTTGACTGAGAGGAGAGAGAACTAGGCAAGAAGCAGGGGAATAAAAGGGTCTTTTGCTGGAAGCTGACATGCAGGGTTTGAGGGAAAGGATTACTGCAAGGGTAGTCTGTTTTATTGGAGGCCAAGATGTAAGTGTTTTTTAAAGAAAAGGAAGTAGGCAGGATAGATTTTTATACTGCAAAACAGCTTCAGCACTAGCCTGAGAGACAGTCCTGGTCTAAATAGTTTGAGAGCTGATTGAACAACAATTTCCTCAGTTATATTAAATATTTTATTCTCAATTACTTTAAGGAAGCGATAATTGAAATATTGTAAGCAGCAGAATCTCATCTTGCAAATAGTAAAATAGGTTTGGGAGAAGATAAAAGGTTTATTTATTCTTGAGATCCAAATGATATCAAAATGTCCAAATGCAAGGAAAAAGAAAATGTCTGAGTTATGGTAACAGCCTACAATGTGAAAGATTTGGCTTTTTAAATCACCATCATTAACAAGTTTGTGTCTTTCATACAGGTCTACCACAGCCTGCAGGTGACCAAGGATAAATTTGTTTAATTTCTCCAGATTTTAATTCCTATTTCAATGTAACAATAACATCTGCTAACTCATAAAGTTGTGGAAATAACGGCTTCTTTCATGGTGTGAGGTGATGAGCTAAACCAATAAATCAAACTGTGTAAATACCAAATGAGAAGTTGACTGATTGACATGAAATCACATAAACTTGTACATGGCCTTGATAGCTTATGTTGCAGCAAGCAACAAAACAGCAAGAACAGAAAGGGAAAGAAAATAAAATATCTTTACTTGTGACTGTCCTGGTACTGAATATTCACTGGTTCACAAAAATAGATGTTTAAAAAATTAATGCAATAGTCAAATCACAATTGCTATATTCAGTGATTACTGCATTATGATACAACTTGACAGATACCTTTGATAGAGAATATAACTGTAATATTATTTCACTGCTGTCAGATTAAGATGTAGTTGAACTGTCTCTTGGGTTAATTATTGCTTGAATTCCTGCTGAAATATAAAGAAGGATTCTTCCAGCTTGAGCTTGTTAGAATCTTTCCCACCTTAAGGGTATTTCCAGGGCATTTAAAAATAATCTCTAACATCCAAAGATTATCTGTAAAATCTTAAAACTATTATTGGAAAATATAGAAGGCTATAAAAGTAGAAAGAGTCAGGAATCTTAAAAATAGAAACAGGGTCAGAAAAAGACAATTGTAGAAAAAAGACAATTGGGAAAACGAGAGGTTTCACTACTACAGTAATGCTGCTCCCCTTTTCTTTTCCAAATTAATATACAAATTGAAACATAACAATTTGTTTCCTCAGCATTGTATCCATTTGGTAGCCCATCTCTTTAAAGATGGCAAAATACCTCCTTAGTTACTTCATCACTCTTTTGTAAAACGGACAGATTTGGTAGGGGTATTCTGTCCTAAATATCTGGGTACATTAGAAAACTCTGTTGTTTAGCTCAAGTCAGATTAACACCACTTTAACTGAATGCAAAATACTGTAGGGATACTCTGTTTCAGTCTGGTATATGCCAACTACAGGTTATTTAAAATAGCTTGAAATAAAAGGAAATTAAACTAGCATTTACACAAATGTTGCATCACCTTAATTTAAATTTGAGTCACTTTCTTGGCAGGTTAGCCCTAAAACATTTTTTTTTTCTGAGGGTAAAACAGATTATATGAAATAAGAGAACTATGCGATTTAATGAATTACCATCCCTCAACTAGATGTTACTGCCTTGTTCAGTTGTACTCCCTGTTCAGTTGAAATGTGGTAACTAACTGGCACAAATGCTGTACTGCAAATA
>JAUBNY010000023.1:624537-635222 GCA_032275445.1 Crypturellus soui | reverse complement strand
TGGCAAATCAAAAATTGTCAAAAATACGTTGACTTGCGTTTTGATAGATTTTGACAATTTTGATAAATTTTGACTCCTCACTTCACTAAAATTTTCCTTTAGGAAATTCTTTCAAAGTGAAAAAAAGATGTAGTTTATCCAAATGTGCCCTTGTATATTCTTTGAAAAATGTAGATCTCTTTTTATTTATTTATTTATTTATTTATTTATTAGTTTTAGAAAACTTGGTGGTATCTATTTTTTTATTCTTTTGCTACGCTTCTCACATATGCAAAACCTCCAAACTGCAGACATATGTCCACTTATGCACATATGATGTCTACTATAAAGAGCATATATTGAATTTAATATTGCCTCCATTAAGTATTTGCATTTCCTACATAAGTTTTCATTTACAGTAATGCATTTGTCAATGAAAGTATTTTGCTGTGGATATGGAAAGCAATTTAAACATTTTGCTGTGGTGAAAACAACATGAAATGTATTTAACAGCACTGAGGATTTACAAGACACAGGAGAGTATAGCAAAGCCAAGTTTATAAATTTACCAAGTTTCCTATCATCGGGAACCAATGTTGTACCAACACTCCCTCGTGCCTAAGTCTTGCCTGAAGTTCAGCCCTTCCTGAGAGCTGACAGAGGGTTCACATCTCATTTCTGCCTCATCAGGAAAAGCATCTAGTCCTGCAGGGAACTGCCATCAGGTTAGTTTATTGCAATGAATTGTTCTTGGCCCAGAAGAAAGAACAGCCCAGTGGCTAGCATGGTGGCCACAGGCTCCTTTTGTGATCTCCAGCAGTCACTTAGAGGCCAAATAATTAAAGAATGCAGGATTTCCAGGGGCAGTTAGGATCTATTTGCCATGCAGAATGATACGAATTGGGTATGGGATGCTTTCAAAAATCCCTGCTAGAAGCCTACAACCCTACCTAGACTGCAGAGCAGTTGCGCTCCAGGCCTCTCCATCTTGTGTGCATGGATTTCCTTCCCGTAGAAGCCAGGAGCAGAGAGGGCAGGGAGACGGGGATGCTCCGCTCACGGGAACACACTTCTATGCAGCTGACGCCCTGGGAAGCAGGTCTGGGTCCTGCAGCCTTCCTGTATCTTTAAGTATCTGACTGGATTTAAGCTTCCAAACAAAATGCCAAAACACCTTGGCACCTAAAATTAAGCCCTTTATTGCTGTGGGACTTGCTTCCCCATCAGCAAGACAGAGATAATAATTCTCTTTTCACTTTGCCATTACAAAGAAAAATGCAACAATGACTGTGCAGAGCTCAAAAGCTATAAAAAACACCAACCAAAACCACAAAGCACGGGAGAATCAGGACACTTATTCTGTACTACTAGGAGGGGAGGAAAGGCCAAGGTAGTGGTGGTGTTCCCCTTAGAACAGCTCTGTGCAGCACGTGCCTCCCCATGTGCACGGCGGTAACGCTGCTCCCTGAGATGTCCGCAGAAGACGCAATCTTCCCAGAGCGAAATGGAGTCACTAACAGGCTGCCTTTGTGAGGCTTTTCCCTCTCTAACAGCTATATAAATCCTCACTGACAACTACGCATAAACATTTCATCTACCTTGGATCTCCATTTCACCAAAATACTGTCCAAGTTACGCACAGTAAGGTCTATGGCTAAGCTCCACTTTTGCACTGAACTGTGGGTGTTATTTATAGCTATAAATGAGGATGATTTTTGAGAATACTGTCTCTATAGAAACTGGTGGTGGACTAGACCAAAGAGGTTTCTTAGAGGAAATTCCCCTGCTCTTTTCCCTCTGTAGATGATGCCAGAAAGAACTTGAACTCCTTGTTGGCTGGTAGAGAGGATGCATTTGGCATATAAATGTTTTATTCATTTCATGAATAAAAATGCAAACACTTACAATTGGCAGTATTTACTTAAATAAAAAATCTTTCTTCAACTGCATTTCAGTTGGGTCCATGTGTTCACTTAACATTCCAAAAAACCAAGGGAAATTCCAGCACACACACACAAAATTGCACGAAGATAGTGTTAAGGTTGCTGACTCTCATTCCTAAATAACACAAAATCTAAAAGCACAGGAAATCCTGAGTTAAGGCTCTTTCACAGACTTTAGACATAATTTCCTTTTTCATACATAATACTTCCTCCAGTGCTGGTGGAATCAATTTGTGGCTGGCTGTTCTGGCACGGCCGCAGTGATGTGGCAGTGGAATACAGCAAATCTGCACGGTCCCATTTCAGTTCCACTTAAACATGTGGCACTTCCAGAAGGCCGAAGCTTTTAAAAGCAAGTAGTGATTTTGAGTGCTTAAAGCTGAGATGTCTTAAGTGCACAAATCTCTGGAGATTGCTGCCAGGAGGTATACTGAAAATCATGTGAAAAATTCTGAAAATCCTAACAGCCGACAGGAGTCTGGGTAAGTGGTGGACATTCAGGTAACTGCCAGCCAGGTTCGAACTGCTGACTGTGCAGTTCAGATACCCTAACATCTTTCTGATCCCTAAGAATTCACTTTCTCAATGCCTCTCATGAAATCCAACCATTATAATAAACATCAGTCTTTCCCTGAGGGGAACTTCTGCTGTGAAAGATAATAGTAAATTGCATTAGCACGTTTCCTGTACCGAAAGGATCTGCAGTATGGGTGCAATCATTAAAAGCCCTTCACCTAGTGAGGCGCTATCAGTTGCTTTTAGGCCTCCCAGTGAATTGCGCTTGCTGCTGGGGAAGGAAGCAATAAATGTTTAGATGCTGATCACTATTTTAGAGCAGGAAGTTAAAAAGCAACATGCAGTTGAAACTGCAAGGAACTATGTTCCCGTAGTTAAACTGGCTTTGGTTACCGCTTGGAACCTGCCCAGTGCTGCATAGTCAATGCTGCAGCTCACGTGAGAGCCACCCTTCTTACTCTATCATTTGCTTGTGTCTTTCATGCTTTTCCTTCTCATTTGAGCAGAAGAGCATATTCATTACTATAGCCCTAAATAATCCAATACCAGGGTTACAAATCAGAGCCATCACTTGGATGCCTGAAGATGTTTATAACACATTTACCTGAATCTCTCACCCTGAAATGGTACCAGATGAATTACTTTTTTAAGACATTCCCTAACAATACAAACAATACAAACAATACAAACATACATTATTAACCTTCTGTGTTGTGTTCTCTACGCATAGAGCAGTAAGTGCCTTGATGAACAGCCCGTTTCCAGTTTACATTGCTGCTGAGATGATGTAGTGATGCAGCTGGAGAGTGAGGAAGCTGGTGCCCATGTCAGTCTGTGGCCACTTGCTCCCTCTGCTTCCTGTATATCCTCACACCTAATGACAGTGCAGCGGCACAGTGAGTCAGTTCGACTGGTTGAGCCAGTGCAAAACTAACCTTGAAGAAAAAGAAAGCGCAATTTCCCATTGGGTCAGCCTGCTGCATCATGTCACATTGAGGCATGACTCAGAATTGGTAACTGCTTGAGGAGAACAGAAAAGTAGAGCAAGACCATGCTTTCTGCCAGCAGCTGTCAATAGCCGCTGAGCCCTTAGCTCTAGCATGAAAATACACCCTCGGAGCAACGGCCAACGATGGTGCAATTCATTGCAAGCAGAAGCGACATCTGCCCCCACATGCACTAGTACAAGGCGCAGACCGACAGACAAGCAAGGGCCGCGCTCCCTAACTTGGCACGCTAAAAGACGGCCCAAGGAGACTACCGAGAAGGGCTGGTTTCAGGGCCGTGGTGGGGAGAGAAGGTTAATTAAGTCAGCCGGAGAACGTAATTACAGCAAGGTCCTAAACACTGGAGGGGTTTAAAAATAGGAATTGGTACTTTGCACTGGCACAAGAAGCATGCTTCAAATTCTGATGGAATTCAGAAAAGCAGTGTCAGGAACTTGCAGTATCCATCCCACTCAGAAGCTGAACAACTACATTTTGCATTTGCTCCCGAATGCCTATCTAATGTAATTTTAAATGTCAGAAAACATTTCAGCAGTTTGGCTTATATGTGACAAAGAGACCTGTAGTAATACCCACCCTGGATGAAGAAGGGGAAGCCATTCCACCTAACTATGTCATCCCAAATCAGCTACTTATCCTAGACAGCCATTATAGGCAATAGCAAGAAATACTCATCTCCAGAGTGTGATTCTTTTGCCTGATTTCAGACATTTATATTAGACGAAATGGATGGTGCTCCACAAAGCACTTTCTTCATTCCCGTGACAGTGAAAGGAACTTCGGATGATTAGCTCAGATGCAGCTGTCTGTGTTTCAGTCATCTAGAGTTAAGTGAAATGCATCTCACCTGAGGAGCTGTCACCTTCCGTCCAGCAACAGATCATGAAATACATTGCACTATGATCTAGATATTCAGGAGTAAATGTAGTGTGACTCAGAATTATTTGGTTTTACAATCTCTGTCACCCCATTCCCTCACAGGCGTTCCCTAGGTAGCTAACCTCATACCAGTCTTAATGTGTTGAGATAAAGCCACAGGCACTTCATGTCTATCTTAATTAAGCATCGTAAAAGAAAAGAAAGAGTGCAAATTCTGGATGTAAAGAACAGAATTTGGGGAATTAGAGATCAAAGCAGCTCAGTTTAGTCACGTCTCTGTAAATGCTTTGTATACTGCTTTGTTCAATCTAGTTCTAGAAATTCCAAGAAACCAAATCTCTATTGGTTTCCTAGGCATCTTCAGGAATCTCATTATCTTGAAAACTTTGTCCTAACACATTTAATATTCTCTCATTTAATTTAAATATGGAAATTCTAGTTTTAGTTTTCTTTACAGCCTTAAAGCTCTCCCCTTTCTTAATACTTAGATGCGCAAACATTTTATGGCATTGCTATACAACGCTTAATGCTTGGTGATTCAGGCATACCTGTTGGAATCTTTTACTCTTTCCTTGTAAGCCAAGCCGACCTTCCCCAAGATCACTACCTTGAAAACAGTCCGCTAAAAAAACAAAAGCTGAAATTCATCTAGTTCAAACCAACCACCTTTTGCCCATTTATGCTCATAGATCTCCTCTTTGACCTATATGAATTTCCTTAGTTACTTCCGGAACTTTTACAACCTGCCTGGGTTTAGAATTCTTTCTTGGTACCAGCCACTGACAGAGTGTTACTGCCAAAGAAGAGATGCTCAGATGTTGTTTCAGATTTCAGAATTGTTTCAGATGTTGTTTCAGATTTCAGATTTTCAGAAGCCACATTTCAAGTTCTTTCTATCTCCTGGGCTGAGCCTCCAAACTGCTTCGTTCTACACACTGCAATTGTCTTGAACAACTCGTTTTAGAGCGGTACAAAAATACAGAATCCAAACACGAATGTTAAGTCAAAGAAAAATCGGGTTCATAGACTAGAGACTTGCTACACCTTCAAAAGGCTCTGCATCAGCACAGCACTCAGTATCCAGGTCTTAGACTACAGTAAATGCGAAGAAAAATGTACTGACAATTGTGTAGGACTCTGAGTCCACAGTCTGTTAGCAAGTTTGGTATTTGTCTTAATGTTTCTGCTGCTGGTTTAACTTTGTTACATAGATAATATGTAAATGAAGGCCTCTTGCCTTCCCAGGTGCAGAACAGTACTTGATTATAAAAGTTCAGAACCTGGTAGAGAAATCAACACTTTTCCCCAAAATCTCTTTTAGTCTCCTAAACTTTGAATCACCGTCTTGATTTTTTTAGACCCAATTCAGGATTTCTGTATGGCTGGAATTATTCGTTAGGCAGTAATTGTAGATGTAGTAACATAAATATGAACATGAAAATAAAGCTTTCTAAGTAACTTCCTTGCACCCTCCTACACTAGCTGTGCTATGAAACTTGAGACTGTGATGACAACAAAGCCATGAGATGAGTTTTTCTCTGACGACCGTGAGAAGAATTGTTGCTCCAAATGTTAATGGACGTTACATTATAGACAGGCTTGGGTGCACAAATGCCTAGCAAGGTTGTCCAACATTTCCCATTATGAGACTGTTTTCAGTTATTTGTAACCTTGCCAAAGTTTAATTATTTGCACTGAAATTTTCCACACTGAGCATCTGCCTCGGGCTGAATTTGTTTTTTTTTTGGAAACAAATAACTTAGCCATTTCTGAGATCAAGACTATGGGAAAACATGTCATTTTCTTCATATAAAGACAGAGTTCTGGTAAATTTTGGCAAGGAGAGGAGAATAACAGGACTACCATGATTTGTAGAATGAGCTTAAAATTTGAGAGAGGATTGTCTTTAATCCAGAGATGTGTCTCTCCCCATCTTTTAAGAAAACTTGTCATACTTGGCTACGTTTTGATGCTTTGAAAAAAAAAATGCAGTTCACACATGTTCGGTACAGAAATCTCAGGTGTCAGTAGTTGCATTTCTCAAGGAGTCTGTAATTATAGAACATGTTCCAGACCAAGGCTGAGCAGGATTTTCCTTGCAACTACAGCTCTCCGTCATACTGGGCTACCAGCCAAGACGCAGGGCAGAAACTCTATTTCTCCTGCTTACTCCAAACAGGAAGTGAGAAGGAGGAAGCTACATGATTTAAAAGCAGACTGTGCAAAAAAACTGATCTGCCTGGAGGTGAGGAGCAGACAGGAACCAGGATAAATCTCAGGTGGAATGAGAGAAGAGAGAATTGAGACAGTTATGGTGGTAGAGACAGTGAACACTCGGAAAAGGATGTGTAGAGGCTGGAATCCAGCAGGGAAAAAAAAAGAGAGGGAGTAGATAATGGAATTTGGCAACTGTGGGAAAGAGTGAAAGAGGCACTCAGACTGGGTGAAGGATTGGTTCTGGAAGCCAGTCTACATGGAGAGCTATGGAGGGAAGGAAAAGGGGCCAGAGAAGAGACAGAACAGATTAAAAGCTAGAAATAAAAAGAACTAGTGGAAGGAACCATTGCAGAGCAATGAAAATTGAGCTGGAAAGAGGAGCAAGGTTAAGGGGAAAAAAAGACTGAGTCAGTGACTGTTTGAGTGGCTAGGCTTTGCTGGGAGAAATACAAGCATCTGCATCCTCTGGATGTGCATTCAGTCTGGAGGTTATAGCAGAACTCAAGAACCCAGGCTCCAACAGTCCAACTTTTGCCATAAAATTGACTGGAAACTGTCCATTATAAAGTTCTACTACTTTGTGGTGGTCCATGGAGAGGACAGTAAATATTACTCCTAGTTATTCTGTTAGCTAGAATGTCAGGGTATTATATTGTGCATCTACATTTTTTTTTGATAAAGGATGAACATAACATGACACCTGGAACACTTTTTTTTTCTAGTTTGAATTAAGAAAAGGGAAACTCAACTACCCATAAAAATTGTTGGCAATTTTTTAATACTCCAAACCATAAATTTGGAACTGGGAAAACTGAAACTATCTGTACAATTCTAGAGACTGTATAGTGGGTCCTTTGTGCTTAAGAGGACGCAACTGGTAATTGCAGAATTATATACCTGCCTCATTTATTTTACAGTGAGACTGTATCCTTTCACCTGTATCAAAACCTTAGCCAGTCAATTAAGTTAAATGTATAATTATTTTTAAGAATTAATTGTATAATTCTTAGCCAGTCATTTAAGTTAAAAATATTTTGCATGTAACACCACCTTTTTCTTGTTGCTTTACATAAGAAGTCAATGGGAATTACAACTCAAGAAAAAAAAATGTCACACTAAAGCTCAAGATCTTCATCTTGAATTGAGCACTCAAATTATTGGATAATTTTTATCATCTCTCTGGATAAAGCAGGACTAACAATATCACTTTAACTGATAGAGGTATATCATAAAAGTAAATGCTTTTGAATTTGTGAAGCACTCAGATATTGCAGTGACGAGCACCATTGTAAAATCAGGCGGAAATAAAACATTCTGTTGTCAGAGCAGTTTTTGGGTACTATGCAATAAACAAGGCAGAGGGACTCACATTGAACAAGGAAGAGAAAGCAAAATATCAAATATAATTCTAAAAGTACCTTTCACCCTTGAGTGCTGTCTGAGGCTATTTGGATATGTAACAAAAGCCATTTGTACAGGGGAGTTGAGAAAAGTTTATAGACAAACTGACTTCTGGCATTTCCTACCTTTTGACTGCTTGATTTTCCATTTTGTTGACATTCTTAAAGCCTACATTTTAATATAAGCACACATCACCTTAGCAATCCTATATATTATATAAATATAATTGGCCAGTATCACCAAAACCCCAAGATGGCATCATAGTTTTGTTTTACAATGCTGTTGAAAAGCAAAGATACGTTTTTTTAATCCTATATGTAGTTCAAGTTTTTTAAACTCATCTTTCTCCGTTTCCTCCTTCTGTTCTCATTTCTCTCCTTCATTCTTCGCAAATGCCCTCTTTCTTCAAATACTGCAGGCCTAGCTCTGGCTCAAACAGCTGCAGAAACAGCTTGGCTTCAGACATTTACCACAGCAGATTTGCTTAATCAAACAACCATCAGAGCAGCTTTGTTCCAAGCAGTTGCCAAAAGCCTGTCATGCTACAACTTCAAAAAGCTGCTCCAGCAGCTTTGCTGCACACCAGAGATGCTCATCATGCGTGGAGGTGATATCATACATTTTAAAGTGGGAAACCCAATGATATTAAAGTTCTGCATATTTCAGTGATTTAGTTTTAGACACCTAACTAAGGCATTTTTAATAATGAATGTAATACTTGGGAATCCATGGCCATTTTATCTGTTTTTTGTCTTTTACAAGAAAAGTATTGCTTTGTCCTAGTTCCTTCCACAGTTGGCTCCTGTCCAAACATGTTCTATTTTAGAAAGTTTGAAGAAAAGTCTTTCAGCAACTCTGAATAGGTAATTTAAACCCCAAATCAACACAGAGCCATAAGAATAAAAGGCTAGAAAGCACACCGTGAGGTCATCAAGTTCCAGTCATCAACTGTTACCACATTTTTGATGGATGTTTGTTTAACCTCCACTTAAATCCTTCAATGAGAAGGATTCTATCATCTCCTGAGGCAAACCTATGGCAGAGTTTCATTGCTTCATTATCCCTACCTTTAGCAAGCTTTTTTTTTTTTTTTCCTCAACATCTAACCTTGTTCTTGCTTCCGGCAATTTAAGTCCATTAATTCTTGTTGTACTCTGCCATGGTCATGGAAAGAAAAATATTCTCTTTTCTACAAAAGTCCATTACTAACTTGAAGACTTACACCATCTTCTCTAGCCTACACAACAACAGTTCTTTCATTCTTGCCTCATGGGACAAGTTTCCTTTACCTGCAGTTATTTTCAGTGCTCTTCACTGGGCTATTTTTGCTAGACCATTTCTTCCTTGACAAGCAGTGCCCAGAACTGGACGCAGTATCCAGCTAAGGCCTTGCTAACTGTTTAGTAGAGCAGAAGAATTACTTGGTGTGGTTTGTACGGCACACTCATGTTAAGAGAGCTCTGCAGACAGATAATGCCAGAGTACTGTAAGTGTTGTATCCTGTATGACAGTGCTTGGATCTCACTTGGGAATACCAAACACGTATGAAGGAAAAGGATTAGATTAATTAATAAGATTAGATTTTGAATGTACAAGAAGTTTTGGTAATATTAAATATTTGTGTCTGTAAAAAATGAACACCAATTTTGCATAATAACTAGCTAAGAAGTGAAAAAGTAATCTGCTCCTGTGAATCTATGTTATTTGGAAGTTTGAAAATAATGGCTACACCAATAGCAGCTAAAAGTTTATATTTAATTCGAACAGATCTGTACTAACTTTGGCAAATCTCTTGTGATTTCTCAGCATTTTCTTTGCTGTGCTTTCTGCAGATTTCATACATTAGAAGCCTTATCTTTCATGGCAGGCTTCATGTTTGGGCATATCCAAGCATGCTAGGCTTTTTCCCCCACACTTTTCTCCTCTAGGCAGTCTCTACTGTGTGTATATAGCTATTTCAATACATGTTTTGAGGTGCAGGATACGGTGTCACTATCAAATTATAATATCCAGGGTAAGAAGCAATTTCATGTTTATAGCATCAGTAATTTTTCCCTTGAAAGCTATGGAGCTTTTTCTATTGGTCATCCAAATAGTACAACTCTCCTAGGCTCTTTTGGTATTACCATTTCATGAGTATCTGGGTACAAAATACTAACTACAGAAATGAAGAACACTTCTATGCTGTTTATTTCAAACTTTTCTTCTGACTTCTGCCTTTCAGCATATGTTCTCTGCAGAAAATTCTCTATTCATATATCTGTTTTTCACTTACATGGCCACATTCCTGCGTCTATTTTGTGTTTCCCTTGGAACTTTAATCACCCTGGGATGACAGATGGTACATAAATGTAGAGTATCTGTACAGCATTGTATTAGAGTAGCAGATTAATAACTGTCATACAAATCTATTCCTCACTTGTTACATATTTGTACCCTTATCTATGAAGTGGTGTTAAGTATTTTTCTGATCTCTAATTACAGGGCTCTTTATCAACATTAAGATTTTAAGTCTTACAGTGAATCATCCTGACAATGGAAAATACAAAATCTAAAACTTATCATTATTACTTTATGCAAGTAGCAGTCTGGGTTCCACTGTGCTATGAGTTGTATAAGCACACAGCAAAAGGCAAACCTTACTCTGAAGAACAATGTAGTTGGACAGCTCCTTCCTTCCTTCCTTCCTTCCTTCCTTCCTTCCTTCCTTCCTTCCTTCCTTCCTTCCTTCCTTCCTTCCTTC
>JAUBNY010000023.1:600373-624473 GCA_032275445.1 Crypturellus soui | reverse complement strand
CCTTCCTTCCTTCCTTCCTTCCTTCCTTCCTTCCTTCCTTCCTTCCTTCCTTCCTTCCTTCCTTCCTTCTTCCTTCTATCATCATTTTCATTTTGCTAAAGGAGGAAGTGAGTGAGAACACAGAGTGAGTCACTTGCAAATCAGAGAATATGTGAAACAGGCAGAGGCTAAACTCAGAGTCAAGTCTAGGTCTTTAACCGGGATACACCACGTACAGCATCAGCAAAACAAAATAATAATAATAAAAATATCCCTCAGATTCTTATTTTTGACAGTTGTATAAATCCTGTCAAGACTACCCCTAAACTAAGGCAATGTATAAAAAGTAAAGACGGAATAAGAGGTTGGTAAAACACTTTCCAGTCAAAATAAAGCCCTAACAGTGAACCCAGCTTGGCAAACCTTTCCTCAGAACAATGGCTAGTGAACAAAGCACTGAACCAACAGATAAATAAGCTTTCCTATGGGGGCTCAACTGCCAGGAACCACACCTAGTGTCTGTGCCTGCTGACCTTCATATTGGTAGGTCTGAGCAACTTCAGCAGAACAGACAAGTGAACACCTTTTCAAAAGTAGACAAACAGTGAAAAAATGCAGAAAGGAAATCAGCAGGTTATAATATAAAACTTGATAAAACAATCCACTTACAACTGCTGCAGAGCAGTTAGGTAGCCAGGAGTCTGCCCATCTGCACTTTGTGGTTCATGGCCTGAACCCACACTGTAAGCTTAAGCCGCTGTATTGATCTGTTGCAGTTTTTTTTTCCACGGCGATTTCAGTCTCTGAAGACATCTTCCTGCCTAAATATCTCACTTGACGTTAGTCAGTTATGAAAGAGCTACTAAAGTTAACATCTGAGAATATAGCAAAAAGGTGGATATTCATGAGGTTAAGTGCCTTCTTTTAACAAGCAGCCTTTTAGTAGCCTCTTGGTCCCTATGTATTCGAAGATTAGTGTTTAGATGGTTTTGGTTCTCCCAAAAAACCCTCAAGCCTGCTGCCTTTTCCTCAGTGAGGTTCATCCCCTTTGTGGATGAACAGACAGAGTCTGATTTCAAAATCCGAGTGATGCATCTCTCCTAGAAAAGAGGAGATCCCAGCATCTGCCTCTGAGCCCATTCATGTCGATTCCAGCTTGCCGACAAAGCCAGGATCACTGTGGTTCCAGGGGACCAGCTGCTGGGTCACGGATTTCTCTGCTTGTTGTATGACAGACCGCACCAGCTTGGAGCAGTTGCCTGTAGGCTGCCTGCAGCTCTCTAAAGGCCATCAGCATGGGACTACATGGAAATGATAAGCACTGGAAACATCAGGCAGGAAGACAACGGAGGTGTGCGTGCATGTGCCAGGGCTACTTGGCTAGCTGGCACCTTTCTCTCAGCAAAGCAATTGTCAACGGAGAAGACCCTGTGGATTTTCAGGCGCTGACAGACAGAAGAAAGGGAACTGAACAATGTGTTGTTCTGTGGTTCTGTTTCCTCCCAGTTTTACTTGCTCATCTAATACTGCCTATCCTGAACACACATGTCCTTTTCTCTCTGTTTCATTTTCTTGAGGGGCAGTAGACGCTATGGGCTAGATCGCTGGTAGACAGAGGAGGTCACACGCTGTGTGTTCTAGTATCTGACTCTAAGGGGCCATGTCTCATTCTGAACAGGAAGACAACTATGCCAACGAAAAACAGCAAGAGTATGGAGACCATGCTCTCTGAAGAACTTAACGGCTTAATCTCAGGCTATAGCAAAAACACCTTTTCTCTTGATGTTTCCTGCCTTGAACTCGTGGTTGAGCTCCTACACTCCAGTGAGGGTGATTGATAGACAGAGGCTAAATTTTCTCCAATATCTTGATGGTTAGTTTGAGGACAGAAAAAGAAGAGTCACAATTCCTCCTGTTGTAGCCGTTTTACTTCTCTTCAAATAATTAAATATTCATTAGGTGAAAGAGTGAGAGCAATACTTTATTGCCTAGCACTCCAGGCACTCAGCTACAAGAGGAGAGGCCTCAGTGCCTGTGCAATGAAATTTTAAGTACCCTGTATTAAGTAATCATGAGATCAGGAACAGGGATTCAGGCCTCTCCTTACTTAGATGGGAGAGCTAACAACTAGGCTACACTATCACACTAGTTTCCATATACCTTCTCTTCTCCTGCACTTGCCCAGATCCAACAAATATTTTGCTACGCTGTGCAAATGAGAACAGCTTAGAAAGGACAGCTGTTGAATGCCTTTCCTCTGGAAAGCAGACTGTTCCTAGGCTTGAAACATAATAACTGAGGGTGAGAAACACCCATTCAAAAGACTGAGGAATTAAAAAAAGGAACTGGGTCTCCCATATCTCAGCTGAATTCTTTAGCAGAAGAATAAAACCGCAGGCGAGAGCAAGGCCTCCCTAGCCACGTTCCCTGCATAGTCCCATCCAACTCCATACTCAGAGTGTCTTTTGAACTGGATTTTACACGTCCCTCTTAGAGATAGAACAAGTTCCTTGAGAAAGCCAAGGCTCAGGCATCAGCTTTCCCAAGATCATTCGTTTAGCCACTTAATAAATAACACTGATGGAAACTCAGGCACCTAGAGATTTATAGGCCTGGGAAAAAGTCATCTGAAGAGGGGACTTTGAATATCTGTGTTCGGGATTTCATAGCTAAATTATTTTTGGAGAACAACTATATACCCAATATTTGACCATAAATGTCTACCAGGTACCCATAAGAAATTTTATTCATTGTACTTCATAATAATTTATGTTTCAATGCTCATTTTGTGTCAGACTATTTCTGGAAGCTGAAGACTGAGTGGCTGTTTTTTAATGCAGTGATTGGCAAGAAAATAGGTAGTGGAAAATGATACCTTGTCCTGCTTAGCACTTGAAATGTAGACTTTGATAACAATCATGTGATTTCATTTGTTAGTACTATTATGACATTCCCTCCCAAGCCTTAGGAACATATCTATACTGCCTTCTATTATGGTCTCCCATCCTATGAATTTTAAATTGTCAGTACAGTATTCTGTAAAAAAAAAAGGAGATGTTTTCAACTTGAACATGGGAGACTATAAAAGTTCGGAAGCACTACATAAAACCAGTCTGCTTCTAGTTTCATGGGGCTCTTTGCACCTTGAAAAAAAAAGATGTTTTATTTTAAGAATGAGTTAGGACACTTCTAAAGAGTATCTGTGTCCTGGCTCTGTTTTGATTAGAAATAGATCTGGACAGTGCATAGACTGTCATTGGAGTGATTGGACTGTCCTTGGTTTTGTACCACTCAGCTGAGTTCTCATACAAAGGACCCATCATTTCAGAGAGAAAATAGGTCAGCAGGGAAATTTACAGATATAAAATAAGCTGAAATAACCAGTTTTACACTAATATAAGGATCTGCCTACATGGTAAGTGGAACCAAAATAACAAAATGGCTCATACATTACACTTGCAGTTATGGTAGTTGAGGTCTTCATGAATACTATAATTTTAGAACAACGGGGCTCCATTGTGAAATAACACAGATTTTAACAGTACATTATTTAGAAATAGGGCAACCTTATTCTAAATAAATGCATCCACAGACAGTCAAAAGCCTGTATTTAGACAAGGCCAAATTCCTCTCTTGGATATTTGGCATTAGCTGTTTACAGGATGTTTAATGGCCATATTGAGCAGAGTAATCACAGCAGGCTGCTCCTAAAAGCCTGAAGGCAGTCGCTTTGCCATGGGACCGTCATTGTCTCTACTCTGAGGTCTAAACTGGTCTTCTGACTGGAATGTGGGGGAATTGAAATGGAGCTAAGAAGAAAGTTCAGGTAACAGTAAAAATATTACTTTTGAAAAACTGGGAAAGTCTAAGCAGGTAATAATACTGACTTGTTGGTAGGTAACCCTGGAAAAGAGAAAATATGTTTGAACCATTTTTCTTCACTTTATGAAATAAAAGCTTTACAAGTATCTCTATTTTCAAAACCGTTTATCTCTGCTTGCTGTGTACTTAGAGATCTAAAATAAATCTTTCCTGTTTTGAAAGACTTCTCGGATGGCTTAGATGAATGGGTGTGGATGGGAAGACTTTAGCCATTAATCACAGCACTCAATGTTTCACCAGAACATCTTTTCATACAAATATTTGAGCCAAATAAGCATTTGAAGCAAACAGAATCTGAAGCTGACTAAAATAATTTCCTCTTTCAATTAACTACCTTTCACTTGCCTGATTGCCTCTAATACAAATGAATCACAATTTCTGTTAGGGAAATCAAGATAAGACTTTATACTTTTTTTTTTAAGTAACAAATAAATGTCGAAGACACTGCTCTCACAAAAAGTCTGCTTTTGGTAAGAATCCCCACATGCTGTGTGTGTCACAAAGCAGCAACAGAGGGGCACAAGTTCTCTCCCCCAGCCTAAGAGAGCACCTCTTGCCTAAGCTTGCACCTGCAGCCATGTTAAAATACACCTTGAGATTTGAAGGAAAGCACATGCTTAATTAACACTGCAGAGTTTCAGCATATGTTAACGAGCTTTTTGTTTTGTTTTGTTTTGTTTTTTTACACAGGGATGATTTCCTGAAATGGGACCAAATTCTGCTACCAGATATTACAAGTTCCACAGGTTCTGACTTCTACAACCTCCAGTACGAAAATGTTGCAAGAAACACCTGTGGCAATGCACAGGCAGCACTTTCCCTTCTGAATCACTTTCCCTCTTCTGTCTCCAACAGTGCAGAAAAGAGAGGGAACTCTGCAGCCAGAAGAACTGCCTGCTGGAGCGGAAGGTGGGTTGATTACTTTATTTAATTCAAGGTAATTTTAACAAAAATGGCATGCTTAACCCAGTATTATTTTTCTAATTCCACTGTAGTTGATTAGAAGTATCATATTCAATACTCAAACAATAATTTATGTGCTTGTTTTTAGGTGTATTTGCCCAATCTTCTATATTAAGTAGGGACAGGCTTACTTAGAGCAATGAGTGCGTTTAATCACTCAGGACCAAACTTTGTATTTGAAATGAATTTAGCAAGGAATATCTCCGAGGCACCAATGGATTTTCTCTGTATTTGACAGCTTAGTGCCAAGCCTGTCTGGCAGCTGCTAAAGATGTATCACAACTATCAACCGTAGAGACGGCTGAGGACACCCGTTCTGCAGGATGTCACAACTCAGGAGAATCTTGGTGCTCCTGGGCTGCACTTCTAGGCATGGTGGGACCATGAACTACACACTCAGCACTTTCTAAGCAACTCTGGTAACACACCTGATGAAAGCCCTGTATACTGGAAAGTCAGAGTGATCATTTGACTTTCAGTGTAATGAATAAACAGAAACTCTCTGCAGTAAGCCATAAAGATTCGTCTGTAGATTTGGAGGGGATGAAGTCCTTTAGAGTATTCTCATCTTCCAATACATGGCAGAAAAACATTACTCAGGCATTTGCATAGGCTCTATGAGCAGGGACACAGTTTGACCTGCTGAACTCATAGGCAGCTTTGATCGTAAGTTAAAACTTACTTTAAGTTAAAGATATTTTATCATAGACAAAATTTCTACACAGGAAAGGAGTATAGAAAAATAGTACACAGAAGTATTACTGAATTTATATGGTAGCTTCCATAGCAAATATTGAATAATCTTTTAAAACTGTGCTTCTTTTCACCAGTGAATATCTTCCCTAATACATTTTAAAACTGCAAATATACAAGCTCTATTCATAACCCATACCCTAAAACAAAATACAGCTAATAGCTAAGTTCTTACTTCAGGTGACTTCATGCAAGCTATTGTTATTTGCTAGCTTCGAATTTTCTTTTTTAGCTTTCTTTTTTATATCTATTGATACAAATAATAATTCTTCAACTTTATAGTGTCATCCGAATTTCTATTTTGGAGAGTTGAAAGTCGTGGTTCATAGTAACTTTCTGGCACTTTCCATTAGATTTGCAGATAGAAGGGCACCTCTTCATGAGAGGCACCTCAGGAAGATGCATGTTTAAAAGTTCCCTTTTCACATCATGATTAAATTGCTTCATGATAACTCTGTTTAAAAAAAAAAAACAATAAACGTAAATATCTAATATACTGGAGAACCAACTAACATGCTGGCAGCTGAGAGATTCAAGCATAACAGTGGTCCAGGCCCTAGGGCAGAGGACGCTGCAGAGCTTTGCAGATGTGCTGTGGTCATTCTCTGCTGACGCTGGTGGTCACGCTGCTATCACCGCGCTGCTCTCGCAGCAGTCACTGCAGTGATGTTGGCAGTCTCTGTTGGGAGACATCTGCCTTGCTCTTCTAACTGGAGTTGAAATGTTATGATGACAACTGCACAGAAAGTGAAGAAAAAGGGAAAACAATAGAAATCTGAAAGAAATATTGAAGATATAAATGGAAGCAACTCTGCAAACCACTGTCAAGATTCAGACCAGAATTTCATAGAAGTTAGAAAACCCAGCTACAAGGAGGCTCAGTTTTATTTCAGCTACAGTGATGTTAATTTGAGGCTAGATTAAGTGACTCTATCCTTAGATCAGTATAGACAAAATCAGAATACACTTTGAACCACTAAAGTTCTGCTAATTCACCTTTCTTAGGCAGCAGTGGCTCCTTCACAGCAGTGCACTGTCACACAACATACACAGCCTAGCTTATAGCAATGCTGTAAGGGATGCCGAACTTTCAATATAACATCAATATAACTTGCAGTCAAGTTACCTCCATAGAAGTTGAGAGAAAAGAGGTTGCTTTCAGTTTACGCTGGTCTATTTTTCATTAGGATAGCAGTCATATATCAACATTTATCTTTAAGTAACATTCACTGTCCTGGCAGTTAAGTAACTATTGCAAAACATACATACAAAACTGTATTTTTGTTGAGAACACTATGTATATTTTTTCAATTGTTCTGTATATTAAACTTTGCCCCACACTTATGTATTACATAGTCCCAGTGGAAAAGCTATTATAATTGGCTTAAATTTGTTATAGGGACTGAAATGTAACAAATGCTTTAAAAGAACATGCACAAACCAGATGAGTTCAGAGAAACATAGACCATTCGCCCTATGCTACCTAAAAACACTGGGTTAAGATACAACACGAACGTGCTTTAATCAAGTATGAAAATCAAACACCATATATATTAAATTAAAAAAAAAAACATAAAAAAACAAAACATCCTGCTTTTCAGGAGCAAAAGATTAAACTTTGTACAAAGCCTGGTTCTCTGCTGTAAGTGAATTAATTCCCAGTGCAAAAAACTCACCTTGCTCCATTGCACTTGCAGCCACAGTAGTGCAAGTATTGCGCTTTGACCCCAAGAAACCACGCACTGTGGCAGCCTTGCCCTGTGCTTGCTAGAGAGGGACAGGGGGTGCAGAAGTGGGGTTTGAGGGACACAACTTGAATCTGCGTGATTTAGAACAGATGGAGGATAAGAAGGGCTGGCTGTGCATGTGCCGTTGCCTTACCCAGCATGGCAACAAGACAAATATGTGGGTTTCCTGGCCCTCAAGTACATGTGGAGGTTGAGTCTTAGGCTTCACAGGCATAGCACCTTACTGTATTTTTATGTAACTAAAGCCATTAGATAGGGTTTCTTTGCTTTCTCAAGGTGGGGCTTGGAAAGATACACAAGGGCATATGTGCCATAGCAGTAGTATTCCCCACAAACAGCAATTCTTCTTTAGGATGCCAAAGTACTTGTGGCTGGATACTGGCACATAACAAGCCTGTTTAGGCACAGAATGGATGCATGTGAAAATATGCAAAAATACAGGGGACACAATGAAAGAGACTCCTCCCTCTAAAAAAAAATTGAGAGAGATCTTCTTCATCAAACATGACTAATACATAAAATAGTGAAATAAAATAATAAAGCTGTCTATAATCATATCCACATTACAAAATTATGCAATAGTCAATACTTATGGTTATCCCATTTTGGAAGCAAACATCTGCTAATGGTTCTTTTTTTCGGCTTCTGAGCATCCACGTCTTCCTGCTGAGATCTGGCTTGGATTATTTCCAAAAGTTCCTTTATAGTTTCTGTTCCCTAAACACAGTGGGTTTGTTGTGGCGGTGCTCCTCTGTTTTGTGGGGGTGAAGAAGACCATGTCTGTGTTTTCTGTCCCATTTTCTCTCCTCATAGCCAGGAATTCCCTCCTAAAAGCTGAGATAACCAAATTCAGGTCAGAAAACAACAGGATCCTGTTCCCTAGAGAGAAATTCTTACTGTTCTCTGGCTTCTTTTGACAAACAGTCCTAATCCTCTGTGCCAGGAAATACAAGAATGAAGTTGCCATTATTTTCTCAGTCTCAGGATAATGTAACTTGCTTTAGGGCCTTAAATGCAGATCATGCTCTTTTCAGTCACAGGATTTACACATAACTTCCCTCAATAAACCACTTCATTCACCTACAGGTTCCCTGAGGACAGAGCCCTAGACCGCAGAAGAGACTTTCCATCAGCTGATGTCCACCTTCCATTCATTTAGCACCATGGAGCAATGTCAACATCAGACAAGTTAAGAAATGCCTATAGAAAAGGTGAGAAGACTTGGCAGTATTAACTGAGAACAGGAAAATTAAACAGCTACTGTAGAACCTTGACTACAGCAGTGACTAATTCAATATCCTTGAGTGCAAGGCCACAGTTGTTATGGGACTCCACAGGTGCAGGGTCAAGCTGTATACAGAACAGAGGAAACAGAGGTCTTAACTTGAGGTCAAAATGCTTCTGAGCAATGAGACCTTTCCTGTTTCAAAGGAAAATTCCAGGTCTTCCTTCTGGTTGGCCTACCATAGCAGATACACTCCAGTCAGCAAGTACAGTGCTTAAGCAACTATTTGGATTCATGTTCCAAATCAGCAGTGCTTAAAAATACGAGGTGCAAATTTGGCTCTGTTGGCTTGTATTATGGGTTTTGTTACTGTTGTCATTGCTGTTCTTGCTTCTTCAAAGCAATATTTGTTCATTTTTAAAAGAAAGATCTCATTTTAACTGTGGGTATATTTCTCCTTCCTTCAGCCAGAATGCTCTCCCTCTTAGTCTGATGTCCATCGCAGACAGTTGGCAGTTTCCTGTAAATAAACAATGCTATAGAAGATAGCAGGGCTACAGAAGGACATATCTCAACCAGTACAAATGCAGTAACTGTTCTGCCCAAATACTAAAGGTTCCACATGAAACCTGCTCTAGAAAACATAATTAAATTGGGTGAAAAAACAAGGATCAGGCCAGGCTTCTGCTTGACCATGAGCAATCATCGTTCCTAATTAGCAAAATACCTATTGCTATCCATGCTTCCTTCCATAGGGAGCATGTTTAATTCTTACTGGAATTAAACAACATTTTGCTGTTTATGGTTTATCTTAGTTTCTGCACATACTGCTGATAGAATCAGACACTCAAGACGAATAGCACTGAAAACCTTCACTGTCAATGAATATGATCACTAATCGGAGTCAAGAATAGCTCAGTATGTCCTCAGTAATGGAAAACATTAACAATATGGAAATGTTCTAGAATGAATTGGTCAGAGCAGCTGTGCATGAGTAAGGAAATTGCTCTCCCCAGGGCCGTGGAGGGAAAAATATACAGGGTCAGGATAACAGCAGGAAATAAAGCTCCAGAGAGTGACTTTTTCAGAGGAGAAAGAAGACAGACAAATTAGATTTTCTTTTCTTTCTCTCTTTGGAAACGTACACTCTGTAATCACTTTTCCAACTGGAATTAGTAAAGAAATTAGGCTGTTTGAAACCAGCCACCAAGACTACTGTGGCTGCTACAGTGTTGCAAAATGCTTTAAGCTTCTTGCTGCCATGATTAAAACACTAGCAGGATAACTAAATCAAAATTCAAGCTTCTCTGTGTGGCTTCAATTCCCTGCAATGCCAAGATGTTCATATATATTATGGCTGCAGCTTAGGCATGCTGTTAAGATATATATAACCAAACAAGGAGGGAGACTGTGTTTTTTCAATCCCTTTGCCTATGTATAGGTATAAATATGTGTCCATATAGTTACATTTCAGTATTCAGATTGCTTTAATTATTCAATATTCGGAAAGAACTGCAGGAGAAATGACATAAGTGTAAGAAAACAAAGCAATATATCCATAGAAAATATGTGTGCCTGGCTATCCAGGTTTTACCTCACGGGCTCAACAAAAAACATGTTTCCTGTTACAGTCTCCTATTAGCGCCAAGACAGAATATCCACAACCTGAGCTATTTCTCTAGGCCTGCCTCCATGTCATTTCATGGCACCTGTCCAATGATGCTATCTCTCAACTTGTTGTTCTTGCAGAGTTGAGCTCTTGCTAGGAAAGCTAACCAAGCCTTGGAAACCAAGCCACCTATTATCTTTCCTTAAGCGATTAAGTGCAGAGAATGATCTCACAGAATTCCTCTGCCTTGTCATAAAGCTTTAGAAGACAAAAAATGTAGGGCACGTTACTACAGCCCGTTGATAACAAGCCAGCTCGTAAGTCTCATCCTTACTTCAGTAAGACCGGCCACTGAAATACCTACCAAGCCCTCATTTGTTAGGAAAAAATGCATTACGTTAGGAAATGTGTCAAACATTTTTTACTCTTGCTTCAGGAAAGAACAGTCATACTTAAAACTGTGTCTGGTGATCAGACTTAATTCATGCATTTTCTGAAAAGAAACACAAACAAAAGTACTGTTCCTCTTTCTGTTCCTATTTGAAACTTCATGGCAACATGACTAAAAAAACATATGCACTCTCTCACAACAGGGAAGATCCTAAAATGCCTCATGCCTAAAATGTTCAGTCAATAGTCTAGTGTCTATTTCCCACTTACTTGGTTTCCAATAAGGTTGTTATTAAAACAACCACTTTAATGTCTATTACGTTGTATGGAATCCATGTCAAAGAATTTCCATATAAATAATTTTGAGACATGGGAAACTTGCAGGATATTTTGCCAAAGTCTTCATAGTGCTTGTCTCAGGTATTGTGAAGACATTTGAGGAATATAAGAAGTCTAAATAGAATATAAATTCATGAAAACACATATTTCAATATTTTTCAGGGGGTTTTTTGTACTTCTAGCTGTATTTTAACATACTTTGTCCCTTCCCACCTTTCAGCAAAGATCTTCCGTTCTTGGATCACACAGAATTTCTACAGCTCTACTCACCAGAGATTTTCCAATTTTCTTCAGAATTTCTCTTTCCTGTCCAAAGTCCTTGCTGAAAGCCTCCAACAAATCAAATCTTGACAGCATCTTCTTTTATCTTCACTTTAAAAACCTGTCACCTATGTTTCTGCAGAACAATCTTTTAGACTAGTCTACCAGAGTGATTTATAGGCTTAGAGACTGCTTTATTTGACCTCCTTCACCTTGAAAGGACATGTAAAAGGAAACAGAGATTCATCTTCTGCCATTCCATGGGCTCCCAAGCTCCTCTTCATTGAGAACAGGACATGATCATTTATCTTGAGTAAAACATTACTGGTTACGCACTCTCCACTATCTCTATAATATACTGTGTTTTAACTTACATTTTTCCTACAATTTATTAATGCTAAATGCAGTAACACATAAAAACTTCCATTTTTTCATTTCTTTCTTCACTTGTGGCTTGCCAAATCATCAAAACTTGTTCTGCCTTCATGACATTTTATTTTATCACTCACAACAAATAAACCACAAATCAGGGAATCTGGATTTTTCTACCTGATAACCTATGGAAATTACGTCATGATACAGAGGGGTTTCAGTAGTTTTGACAACTGTATCTTTTATAAAGCATGTTTTAATAGCAACAGTGGCCAGATAAAAGCAGTCATGTTGTGTTTGGTTCAATGGAATAAATGAGTCTGCACTCATAGGTGTTAATATGCTCTTACCAATGTGAAATGTTAAACTGCTTAACATGGTTTGTGGTTTTAAGTACTGAGATCTTGGCCTGCTCACTCACATGGCAGCTGCACTAGAAATTCATGCCAGAGCTCGGAAGTTTATTGATTGGTATGTACAAAAACAAAGCATAAAGCACTTGGAAATTGAAATCAAGTGGTTAAACAGACTAACTTAATCAAAACCTGTCAGAGTGCCTTTGCTAGACACAGGTTATTCATTTAGAATCCATTATTCTCTCCAGAAGTTCTTCTTAGCAACAAGAAAGTTTTAATTCTCTTATTCATCTTTGGCTTGATGACTGTAGGAGTAAAGATTGATTTTCTGCTTTTGACAATAAAGACAGACAGCGAAAGGAGGAAGGAGAGGTGAGTACAAAGTGGGAGAAGTACAGCTGCTGCTAAGCTTTCCTGGATACAAGAAAACTGAGTATTCACAGACAATCCTTTGGATTAGCCTGTCACCTATGATACCTACTTGCTCAGGCCCCAACATCTTTACCTGGTGTGGGTTATCACCTGCCTGGCGGGGCCCAATCTTCTTCCTTCCACCCATCATTCTGAGTATGGCAAATTCAAAGTGCAGTTGAAAAGAGGGAGATCAAAAAAGATAACAAGAAGTAAGACAGAGACTCATGTAACATGGAAATGCAAGGCAGAGCCTCACTTCTGGCAATCTGCTGATTTTATGGGAACATCCAGATACTCCCCCATGGCCTGGGTCTGATGGAACTCTCCACTGGAGGAAAAAAAAAATCAACAAATGGCTTTTCCTCAGAAAATTCTTCAGAATTCCCTTTTACCATATTGGTTCCCATTCGTCTTCTTTTCAAAGGTCCAAGTAGTGATGTTAGATCAAGCAGACAATTCCTGCTTTATTTCATGCTCAAATTTTTGTCCATTAATTTTACGTTTCATTTCCTTACCTGTCTTGTAACACCTTCATACCACCCTTGATTGTATTGGGAAGGCCTCTTCGAGCAAACTATTGTTGTCTCCCTTTCTTAACACTTCTGCCCTCGTTAACTATTACAGCTAATTGCAGCACTTTACAAACTCTTATTATTTTCAGAGTTGATTTCACAATTAGAATAAACACACAGTCTCCAATTATTGGAGAGGCAGAGAGAAGTCAAGAAGTAAGGAACAAATCGCACTCCATTTCAGCCACGGATGCTTGCTGGAACGTGAGGTTCCATTAGAGCAATTAAATCCCCTAATAAGGGAGGAAGGAAACTAAAGACCCGGATCGAGGTGCCATGGCCAAATCTGTTTTACATTCCAAGAACCGATTTCAGGATTTACACCAACCACTATAAAGTTCTTTCCAGTTCAACCACTATAAAACCATCCTTCCACCCCTTTAGGCTGGTGAGTCTTTCTCCATCACAAATGTGCCCAATGTTTCACAACGCATTCTCTCAGACGTGGCAGTTAGCCACCTGGCAGTCAGTTTTATGAAAGGTTTTCTTCCTTTTAATTATAAAAATAGCCACACAAATGCCTCTCTTGTCTGCCATGCTGTCTCCACTATATAGTTCAAAGTGATTTATGAAGGAGTAAATTAACACATTCTTACTCCGGTCCTTATAGCCAAAGTTGATTGGGCAGTATCAAGTGCTGTATTTTTGCAACCCAGATACTAGAATCATTCAGTTGTTGATTTGATTGACACTGGCGACACTAAGGACTGTCACTTTTGTAACAGAATAACTTGCCAATACCAAATATTTCACTCTATAAAGCCATTATCCTAAAAAGTATTGGTAATTGGTTGTAAACGGCTGTTCAGATCTGAACAGTCTCTGAACAGTCTTATCTTCTGGGGACATTGAACATCCTTGAAACAGGCTAACATGAGTGCCTGGTACCTTTCAATTGGGCAGACCAGGAACATTCATGCAGAGAGTGATAGCTGTTCAGCTGAGCTTTGCAGCTGCTCCCTTCAGCTACAAAAAGCACAACGAAATACTTGGATCCACCTAATATCAAAAAAAAAAAAAAAAGAAAGAAAAAGGAAAGAACTGGATCTAGAACTAATACTGAGTTTACCTCTTGCTTGTGTGAAGTTATACACAGACTCAGAGAAGTGACTCGCATTAATTTGACTACTGACTTCAGTAGCTGCATGACTGGTCCTCTCTACACTGGGGGGTGATTGACTAGTTATTTAATTAACTAGTTTAAGCAGCATTAACAATAATCTCAGCGGTACCTAATGGATTTTCTGCTTTAAATATACTGTGCAATTCCCTATTTATAGTAAACACCAGCAGTGGGATTCATCTGTCCAAATATAGAATCTACGTTGTAGGTGTCTATATCTAAGTTAATTGTCCAGGTTCCCTTTATAGTCTAGGGACTAGGCCTACGGAGGGCAGAGTTCCTCTCATCCCACCACAGAGGTCTAAAATACATTAAATGCATCATCTTTATCTAGGAAATAAAATAGAAAGGCCTATTTCTGTCTTCTGCCTCACTATGGAGGGAGTCTGGACAACTGGCAAAGGGGCAGATGTCTACATTGCAGAAGCTTCCATGCAGACAGACACATGACTCCTCGACACACTACCTGAAAGCCTGTAGCCATCAGGTATCCCCATGTTTCTTCAGATTACAAATTTACCACTTTGGTGCCTTTCAATAATGTCAACCCCTATCTCCTCTTAGCTTCATTTGGAAGCTGAGCATGTTCCAGAATGGCACTTCCGACCCACCCTTCTCCCTGGATTTCACTCTTCTCCCCATAGTTTCATCTCCATGGTCTCACGGGCCAAGGAGGTAACCAGCTATTGAAATGAAGCAGCACTGCTGTGTAGCTGGTGGAGGAGATCATTGTTGAGCAATGCAACATGCTCTTATCCTCTGTCCCCAGAGGGCTGAGTAAACGTTTTGTGAGGCAATCCCACTTAGTGCTGATGCCAATGCCAGGAAATGAACAATCTCTGTTAGCTTTTGACTTTTAAAAACAATGGGCTGGATGCAATGCCCTCTGAAGTTACCAGGAGTCTTGTTCTTCCTTTGTTTTCAAAGGGCATGGGGGTCACTCTCAACACTAGGAGTTTAGTTTGCCTTGTTTGTATAGTTAATGAGAAATAAATTTAAAAGCAGGTGTAGATGTGATTATAAGCAGCAATCTATAAGGCCAAAGACTAAAGTGATTTTAAAACAAGATCAACACTTTTTTTTTTTTTTACTATTTACCGATATAATTTTTTATCACACATATCCTAGTTTATGGATTATATACATTGCTGGTTTCTGCATTGTTAAGTTTAGAAATAGAATAATTTTGTTATAAAGTTCTTATGATTCTTAAGAGAACTTTCTTGAAGATCATGTGTATTATTACTTGTTTCTATGACAATCTTTTATGTAAGTTTTGATGCTTTATATAATATTATGTATATTTTATATAAGTATTGATTTTTCTCTCTTGCCTCTCTTTTCAACCTCCCCCTGTAAGATGCTTAGGACCATGCATGATCAAGAGTATCTATCTTTTTGTTTGGTTTATAACACACAGGCTTCTGATCTCACTTAGATTCCACAGAAACTACCACGGTCCAAAAATAGTTATCAATATTTCTGAAATGTTAGTTACCTTTAAAATATCTATGTATGTGGTACAGCAACATTACTACCCTTACTTTAGAGTTGAGAAACTAAACTACAGAAGAAAATAACTGACATATTTATGATCACATGGAAATATTCTGTTCCCAAGTCCCTGTGATCATGAATATGTCAGTTATTTTCTTCTTCCCACATAGGCTGAACAGAAAGCTGCAAATGTTGACTTTTTGTGTAAGTGGCTAAATTGCCTGCTAGGACTTGTACTGTGTCTGTCACACGACTCAACCTCATCTAACATCTTCTCTGAGTGTTACAAGTGGGTAGAAGGTTATAAATGGCAGTAAGCTTTCATTTGAGAAGTTTTCTTACACCTGGAAATATACACAACATCTTTACAGTCTTGTTACATCATTATTAGCATCTTCTAAAATCGTTATCAATGAGCTGGAGGATGAAGGACTATCCACTCATCAAGTCTGCAGGTGACCTAGCCAGAGTGACCAACCTATGCATTTGAGGGCAGTGCTGCCATCCATGGGAAGCTCAACAGGTCGAGGCAATGTCCAACTACAGTCTTATGCCATTCAACAAGGCCAGACGAGGGGTCCTGCACATGGCCGCGGGGCTCCGTGGGGCCGCAGGGAAGGAGGTGGGGTGGGGTGGGCCAGCACCACCCCACCCTGTCAGGCTGAGGGGAGCTGCTCTTCCCTTTTGCTCGGTCCTCATCTGGAGTACCACGTTCAGTTTGCCTCCCCCAGGAAAGGAGAGGTACTGGTAACCGAGCACGCTCTGCAGAGGGCCACCAAGATGCTCAGGCGGCTGCAGCACTTGCCCAGGGAGGAGAGATTGGGGGATCAGAGCTTGTGCAGCCTGGCACAGGGATGGCTTTGGGGGACCTAAACAGCAGCCTGCCAGTGCCGCAGGGAAGTTACTGAGAGGATGAAGCCAGAGCCTTGGCAGCTGTGCACACTGGGAGGAGGAGAGCTAGTAGGCATAAATTGAAACAAGAAAGCTTCATACTAGCTATAAAGAAAATCTTTTTCCCCTGAGGGTGCAGGAGCCAAGCAGTGTAGCAGGTTGCTCAGGGAGGTTGTGTAATCTCTGTCCTTGGAGCTCTTTAAGATCTAACTGGACAAAGCCCTGACTAGCTTGGTCTGATCTCACCTCCAGCCCTGCTTTTGGCAGGAGGTGGGTTTAGATACCTCCTGAGGTTCCTTCTACTGTGAATTATCATATGACTCTATGAAAGAGAATTGTTATAATTACTATCAAAGGATTTTGTCTAGGAAGTAACAAATAATAACGTCAAGCCACAAACTTCAGGAAGGATTGTAAATGCATACTAAAATCTCACAGTAAACACATTATATATGCAGTGTATAGCAGTTACTGGTCTTATACTGCAGTGTTTACATTGCTCCTATTTTTGATCCTTTTATCATCACCAACCACTACCACTACACACAGTGACATAGGAAGTGGAGACTGCCATACTGCTCATAAGGGCTTTGGGATCCGGTCCACAACATGCAAAAAAGTATATGCATTTTTAGAAAGAGATTTTGATCTCTATATATATTTAAAGAGAGACCCCATATATGGTGGGTATGTTGTAACACCATACCATTAATATGAGAAATCCTCACAGGTCTAAAGTAACTAAAGCTGCTATGTTTCTATCTAATATTTCATGGTCTGAAGCCTGTGAGCATGCTCTGTGTGACACACCCACAGTGAGACTGACACTTTGGAGAAGTATTGACTGCAACTGAAGTATTGTGCAAGCAGATACCATCTGTGCAACAAGCAGGATGGCCTGAATGTGGTCATATCCATGCCCTACTATCTAGGCCAGAGGCCTGGAAGTCTTGGCCAAATGGCTCTATTTCTCTTTTTCTACCCAGAAAAAAGATTAGATGAATTGTCAGAAGAAAAGGGGGGCAGGGTACATGCAAAAGTTAAGGCCCACCTCTCCCATTTCCCATGCCAAAGATGTGTCATCCCATTTCTTTTCGAGGATAAATGCAAGAAACAGAATTACAATTTTCATTTTCTGTCCTCTTCACTCCTAGTCCTCTATGATGGTGGGAAGAAATAAAGTCACATTAGCAAGATAAGCCAAAGTAAAACTGAAAAGTTGCAGTACTTTTTTCTGCACTGGATTTTTTCCCAGGTATTTTTTCCCAGGTTGGTGAGAATGACTATGGCAGGGAAGAACAATTGCCATCTCTAAAACAGACACAATACTTATGCTTACAAAACACCCAGACCCCTCTTGACTTTCTACATATCTTTACCCCAAAGGGTCAGTACTCCAGTGTGTCCTAAAAGGGCAGTGAAAAAGTCGATGAGCAATTTCCAATTTTTTCCCCCTAAACCCATTAGGGGGGGTATTCATGCCATCAGGAAAAAAAAAAAACAAGGAAATAAGACAATGTGAATGCAAGAAAATATATTTATCAAGTTCTTTTTGGGCTTGTCTATGCTCAGGTTTTTGTGCTGATCTAATAAAACTGAACTGGATGCACCAATTTAATTAAATCACTGCAAAAGCTGTGTAATCTACCCTTCATTTTGGTTAATGCATATGCAAACTCAAACATCTGAACAATAGCTACATAAAAAGCTCAAAAGAACAAAATTGCGCAAGATCCAGCTCACCACTGTCAGTTTCAAATAAAGGTTTTTTTAAAAGGCACGTGCTTCATGCCATATTCTTTGATGTAAAGCAGGGAGAAACAGAGAAAGTAGGAGATGCTCCCAAATTAAAGGAAAACACCCCTGTCTGGGACAGACTAGACCAAACCAAATAATTTTCAGGTCTTCTTCCTCTATAATAAACTAGCAGTGAAGGCCAAAACCCTTGTTGTTTTCATGGCAAGTCACCCTTCAGAACAGAGAGAAAGAGACTCCTTGGCAATATTGTATGAGTCCCTGGGGGCTTTTCTGACACTTCATTTTAGGCATCTGGAACAACTTATCAATACACAGTCATTCCTTTCAGAAATTTCCAGAGAAATCAACCTAGTGTTACTCACACTGTAAATCCCTAGGGAGCAGTCTCATTGATGCTTTTGTGTAGAGTGACTCTTGCCATGCATGACAGTACCAGACTCATGGAGACCATCAAAGCTTTCTGAATAATCAGCAAAAACGGATCGCTCGTAGACGTTGCCAGTTGGCAGCCGGCAATGCCTCCACAGCGACACTAGCCCCTCTCCCCATGCTATTGGAGTGTGTGGGTCTGAAAGGGAAACCTGTGGGAACTCACAAGGCTTTCAGTCGGCTGAGGCAGGGGGTTATCTGCTCATTTCTAGTGGCAACAGAAGCAGACTGAAAATTAGCACGGCTAGCTCATTAGAAGTCAACAAATGATGGCTTCTGGCGCACTGCTGCGTACAGGAGGAGGGGGCTGGGGAATCTTTTCCTCTTAAACTCTTAAATGCCCATTAACAGGAAATTCTCTTGGTATTCCCCAGCAAATAAAAGTAGCACTAGGAACTACAGAGTCTGGGGCTGGCTCCAGGAGAAATACATTCTGCATCTCACAGAATCACAGATTCACAGAATGACTGTGGTTGGAAGGGACCTCCAGAGATCATCTAGCCCAACCGAGACACCTCGAGCACGTGGCACAGGATGGCGTCCAGGCAGGTTTGGAATATCTCCAGAGAAGGAGACTCCACAGCCTCTCTGGGCAGCCTGTGTCAGAGCTCTGTCACCCTCACAGGAAAAAAGTTCTTCCTCATATGGAGATTAAACTTCCTATGTTTCATCTTGCACCCGTTATGCCTTGTCCTGTCACTGGCCACCACCAGGAAGAGGCTGGCCCCATTCTCCCTATATTCTCCTCAGGTATTTGAACATGTTGATCAAATCTTCTCTCAGCCCTCTTTTCTCCAGACTAAACAGGCCCAGCTCGCTTAGTCTTTCATCAGAAGATAGATGCTCCAGTCCCTTAATCATCTTCATGGCCCTATGCTAGACCCTCTCTAGAAGCTCCCTGTCCCTCTTGTCCTGGGGAGCCCAGAGCTGCCCCCAATACTCCAGGTGCAGCCTCACCAGAGCTGAGCAGAGGGGCAGGATCCCCTCCCTTAACCTGCTGGCAACGCTCCTCCTCATGCAGCCAGGATCCCATTGGCCCTCTTGGCCACGAGGGCACATTGCTGCCTCATGGTTAACCTGCTGTCAACCACGACTCCCAAATCCCTCTCTGTGGAGCTGCTTTCCAACAGGTCAACTTCTAATCTGTACTGGTGCCCGGGGTTATTCCTCCCCAGGTGCAGGACCCTGCACTTGTCTGTGTTGAACCTCATGATGTTCCTCTCTGCCCAACTCTCCATCCTGTCTAGGTCCCTCTGAATGGCAGCGCAGCCCTCGGGAGTGTCGCCCACTCCTTCCAGTTTGGTGTCATCTGCAGACTTGCTGAGGGTGCACTCTGTGCCCCCATCCAAGACACTGATGAACAAGTTGAAGAGCACCAGGCCCAGTACTGACTCCTGAGGGACACCACTGGCCACAGGCCTCCAACTAGATTCGGCCCCATTTATCACCACCCTCTGGGCTCCACCATTCAGCCAGTCCTCAATCCACCTCACTGTCCACTCGTCCAGTCCAAACTTCTGGAGCTTTCCTATGAGGATGTTATGGGAGACTGTGTCAAAAGTCTTGCTGAAATCAAGGTAGACAACACCCATGGCTCTCCCATCGTCCATCCAGCCAGTCACCTCATCGTAGAAGGCTATCAAGGTCGTCAGACACGAGTTCCCCTTGGTGACTACTCCTGATTACCCTTTTCCTTGAGATGCCTAGAGATGGTCTCTAGGATGAGCTGCTCTATCACCTTTCCAGGGATGGAGGTGAGGCTGACTGACCTGTAGTTTCCCAGCTCCTCCATCTTGCCCTTTTTGAAGACTGGAGCAACCTTGGTTTCTTCCAGTCCTCCAGCACCTCTGCTGCTCTCCATGACCTCTCAAAGATGATGGAGAGTGGCTGAGCAATAACCCCCGCCAGTTCCCTCAGCACTCTTGGGTGCATCCCATCCAGGCCTACAGATTTATGGGCGTCCACTTTGCCTAAATAATCGCTAACCCAATCCTCCTCAACCAGCGGAAAGTCCTCCTCTCTCCTGGTTCTCTCTCTTGTCTCTGGGCTCTGTAGTTCAAGGGGACTAGCCTCAGCAGTAAAGACAGAAGCAAAGACGGCATTTAGTGCCTCTGCCTTCTCTGCAGCCTCCGTCACCAGGGCACCCTCCCCATTCAGCAGCGGACTAACATTTTCTCTAGTCTTCCTCCTGCTGCTGATGTATTTGTAGAAGCCCATCCTGTTGCCCCTGACGTCTCTCGCTAATTCTAATTCCAGATGGGCCCTGGCCTTCCTCGTTGCATCCCTGCATTCTCTGAGAATGTTCTTATATTCTTTCCATGTGGTCTGGGCCTTCGTCCACATTATGTACATACTCTTTTTCTCATTGAGTTTACCCAACAACTCCTTGCCCATCCACGCAGTTCTCCTATCCACCTTGCTCAACTTCTTTCTTATAAGAATGCACCGATACCAAGTTTAGAGAAAGTGGTGTTTGAACGCATGTCTTCTGCTACGCATTTCTTGCATAGCAGTTACCTTTTCCACGCAGGCTGCAGCCGGGCTCCCCGGAGCCGCTCCGGCCGTGCCTCCTCCCTGGAGGCTGACTACGCCAGGCTGCGGGCGCCCTTCCTCAGCTGGCCACGGTGCTCTGCAGCTGCCAGAGAGGATCAGGCAGGCAGCGGCGGGCGCTCGGTGCTGCACTCACCAAGCCCACAGCTGCTCAGCTAGCTGGGCTCTAGGAGGGCATCCCCTTGGGGCCAGCGGTGGCAGCTGGACAGAATACCTGTGCAGCTGCACGTGGCAGCCCCTTGGCCACGCGCTGCCATCTCCTCAGGTCTGCCCGCGGCGTTCAGCACAGCCCTCGGGGACTGCTGAGTCCTCCTGGTGTTCTGCTCACCAAAAATGATGACGCCAACTGCAACACCAGCCAACTTCGCAACATGCAGTGTCAGCTCTGATAACCATAACCTGGCAGTGAGGCAAACAACGCAGAGTTCTGCTGCACTATCAGATTCATAATTTCCAAGTTTATGAAACCAGACCTTTTTTTTTCATTCTTTTATGTCCAAATTCCTCCCTTGGTGAAATCTGTGATATCCTCTTAGGAGTGTCAGAGTTATTAAAGAATAAGTATACTTAGAGCTGGCTTCTGTTCTCAGTATTTGCTTCTGACATACATCAGTTAAAAGAAAAAAAGTGTGTATGGTTTTCTGACCTTGATCTCTTCTTATGGTCGTGTTTGTTATTGCTGAGATATGTAGGCATGCATTAAATATCCTGGTTTCCACCAGATTCTTTACATTGTTTTCTGTTGCCAAATAAATCTATCTTCAGCTTATACTTGCAATAACGCTTCAGCAGCATTATTTAGTTGTACATGACAAGCACAAGCACTTTTTGTTCTCTGGTGAATACATAAGCCCTCCCTTAGAGCCCCGTGCACATACGTGCCAGAAGGCACACATGCAGGCGCACACTGGCTTTCCCCTGGAAAGAAACCATCTCTGTTCAGAGAAGTTTTCTGTGTTTACAGAACAGGCATCTTCTTCAGGCTCAGTTATTACAACGCTCCATTATCTCTTTTGTTGCAGAATGGTAGGGTTGGCAGCGACTTAGGCAAGCCTCATTAGGCAACTCTTGCAGGATGCATAATCATTGCGATGGAAGCTATAGGAGCATTTATGATATTCTTACACAAATTAATTAACTTAAAATGACTCATGATGCACATTCTCGCCTATCTGACCTCTGTCCCTGAACACAAGCACGCTGGACCTTCCTCCCACATAAATCTGAGCCTGGTGTGTACCTGACAAGAGCTCTGTATGACTTCTGTTCATCACAGAATATGAGTATGCCTCTGGCTGCAAGGTTTGATGCTTTGCCTTCAAAAACATAATCACAAATCTGCTCTCCAAAAACAGATTGTCTGCTCTGCAGATATTAGCGTGAGTTATTCATTGGCACAGCCACTGAAAGGTTAAGTGTCTTCACAATTCATTAGCTTTATCTACTCACAGGTGAATATCTCATATGAGGCTGTATCGCTATCCTGCCCATTGCTATTTGCCTTGTACAGTAACCTGCACGAACACTCCTGGCTACGTGCAGCTGTTATACGTACTCATCCCTGGATGAGCCCTGCTCTGTAGGAGGGGCAGTGCTGCCAGTTCACTAGGATCAGTCAAAATCCCTCCCCCAGAGCAGGTCACCGGTTAGCAAGGAAGATATCGCCCAGCAGCCCCTGCAAGCACACAGTGAACGTCATTTTCATCACAGTCAATAGCAGGAACATCAGTTTATTTCCTTTCTCTTCACTATCCAGAATGGAAAAAGTGGTAATTCACTGGAGAGATGAATAAAGGCAGGTTCAACTGAGCAAGGACAAATTAAATCACTTTGGGCTATAACTGAAGGCTTGAAGAACCAGCAGAAATGAGCAGCTCAGTGCATTTCATAGAGTCCTTATGGTTGGAAAAGACCTTCAAGATCATCAAATCCAACTGTAAACTCATCACCACGATGCCTGTTAAACCACGTCCCTAAGTGGGGACACGTTTCTTGAACGTGCCAGCGACGGTGACTCCACCACTTCCCTGGACAGCCTGTTCCAGTGCTTCACTGCTCTGCGTAGAAATTCTTCCTAATGTCTAACCGGAACCTCCCCTAGTGCAACTTGAGGCCGTTTCCTCTTGCCCTGTCTGTAGTTATTCTGGAGAAGAGATTGACCCCCACCTCACTTCAGCCTCCTTTCAGGTAGTTGTAGAGAGTGATAAGGTCTCTCCTGAGTCTCCTCTTCAGATTAACTAACCCCAGCTCCCTTAGCTGCTCCTGATAAGGTCTGTGCTCCAGCCCCTTCACCAGCTTTGTTGCCCTTCTCTGGACACGCTCCAGCACCTCAACTTGTACGGTACAACAGGTTCATGGCAGGAAAGTCTAAAGAAAATCTGTTTTGCCAATGCAGCAACTCCTTAATATTGCCTCCTGGGAAGGGGATGAAGTTACCAAGAAATTTCACAAGAAGTCTTCCCGTTCTGGCAGTTATAAATTGTTCTTGCACAGAAGGACCAGCAGGGTGGCGTGGAGGGGAAGTGGTGGGGGTAAAAGAGGCCAGTTATAGAGATATGGATGTTGTTTATACAAGCACCACTGCTGGGAAAATTTATGTACAACTACAGATAAGATCAGTTTGTTTTATTTGTATATGAACTTGAGTTCTGGAACTGAGGTGGCTGCAAACTGCACATTGGCCCTCTTTGCTCCCAGAAACATGAATATAACACCAGGGCTTATTTCACAGACAGCAAATCAGGACAAACAGTAACTTGGACCTCGCTCATAAACTGAAGGGGAAAACAAGGTGATTTGAAGCTCGCAGGCTTCCTACAATGATTCTGACATGAGAAAGTTAGCAATAATACAACAATACAACATATTTCAAGCCAGGCCACATCTGGAGTACTGTGTCCAGTTCTGGGCCCCACAGTACAAGAGGGAGGTGGAGCTGCTGGAGAGAGTCCAGCGCAGGGCCACGAGGATGATCAGGGGCCTGGAACAT
>JAUBNY010000023.1:568152-599616 GCA_032275445.1 Crypturellus soui | reverse complement strand
CAGGCTGCCCAGAGAGGTTGTGGAGTCTCCTTCTCTGGAGATCTTCAAGACCCGCTTGGATGCAGTCCTGTGCCTCGCGCTCTAGGCGGCCCTGCGTGTGCAGGGGGGTTGGACTAGATGCCCTCTAGAGGTCCCTTCCTACCTTAGGCATTCTATGACTCTATGATTCTATGATTCTAAATAATCGCTTTTTCCCTGAGACAAAAGCAGTCTGAAAACAATGTGTAACGTTCTTGGTGGTACCTGTTGTAGTTAACAGCCAAGAGGCTGACTGCACGCTGTTACCAGTATGTTGTATGGTATGACTGTGTAGCAGATCGTTGCTGCTTCCTTACTGCTGTTACTGCAGCCTTCAACATTGCTTTCACGGGTATGATTAAAAATGCATTACACGGGGTCTGCAATACTAATCATTAAATTTGAATTGCAGTCAGACATCCCTTCCTAGTTTACAGTCACCCAAAAGTGCATTCCACCAGGTATTTATTTCATACGTAGTTGAAGCTGTCTTTCAGTATCATCTGGGAATGCTTTCAGAATAAAAAAGGTAAGTATTCAGGGCCACTTGGAACTGCAGCCTGAGTGAAGACATTATGAATGACAGTGTTTTGGCAGACATGATGCCAAGACTGCTTTTCCCAAAGGAAGCCAACACTGCAAGCATGCACTTTGCCTGCCTGCTCTATGTGTAAGTCAACAGCTTCCTACAATGATTCACTAAGACATCATAATCAGCGTTGTTACTTATAGAGAGCTCTTCAGAGAAAGAATCATCTCCCACCGTATATGTGCACAATACCTGTCATGGCTGCCACATCAAAACATGCGATTGCATTAATTCTTGGTTAATATTCTCTTCCTATAAAGTATTTCTGTGCTTATGTGAAAGAAACAAGGGATAAGAAAACAGAATTCTGCCTTCTTCTGCTATTCTTCTCAAACAGGATATGCAAACACATGAATTCTATCAACAGCTCTTGAGAAACCCAAGAAAATTCCTCAAATGGTTCTTCAGCACACTGTAATTTCTATGCACAGTTGTGTATCAGCAAGTCAGGAATTCCCTGACCCTGCAGTAGTGCCCAGCTGATTACTGCTCCCGAGACCAGCCAAAGTCCATTGGGAACCTCAGCCACATCTGACTGAGTGTTCTCAGCTGGGAGGTCTGGTCTGCTAACACAGACTTCTTCTCTTCCCAGGGAGAACTTTCACTGTGCAACACACAGCTTGAAAACAAGCCTGGGCTTCGGACACGGCCGGAAAGCCACAGATGTCACCATCCTACAGCACCACACAGATCAGTCTATTTCTGGGCTGAGCTTATGCAACCAGTATGAAGGGATGGTCTCACCATCTGGTTCTGAGTACTTCCCAAATGTCCTACGTCAGTCTGATGTTCCAGCTGCTGTTACAGAAATTCCTGCAGATACTTCTTTCCTTAGCAAGCAAAGAGTGAAACCAGAGCATTCTCTCCAGCCTCTGGGGAAAAGAAGTTGGAAATGTTTGGCGAAAATTTTCTTAGCAGCTCAGCAGAATCTAATCTTTCCTCTCACAATTCCACAGGGCTCTGAAGGGCCCTTCAAAATCTGCTATAGCTTCAGAGATAAGTGTCCAGGGAGCAAAATGCTGCATTTCTGTGTAGCAGAACAGCAGGCTCAAAACAGCAGTGAAGTGAAACAGTTAGTGTGGCCGTACTGAATCATTAGCACTTGCACACAAATTCCCTCATCACTCAAGTCCACGTAACAGAGAGATGAAGAGGATCATTAATTCTTCAGAGCAGAACGAGAGGTCACCTGTTTTTTAAACCATCAGTTTAGAGACAGATGTCTAATTATAGAAGAGCAGAATAAACAGCATATTATCAGTGGGTCCACTCCATGCTGGATTCATCAATTTAGTCATCTGCTGAAGTGTTCTCCCATCCTTTGATACTATGTGTAGGCAGGCACTGAGAGTTGCAAACATAAATACTAAGATTGGGAGATAATGTAGATAAAATATCACTTACTGGTACTGTATTTAGAGAATAATATCATACAATAAATACAGTCTAATGTATGCTAGCACTGGCAACAAGAAATTTGCAACTGTGAAAAATGTTCTGATTTCCCAAATTTATAACATCTGTATACCATAAAGTACAGTACACTCTCCCATTTTATGCATTCCCACTTTTCCTATTAAGATAGTATTATTTTTATGCAGCTTTCCTTCTACAGCAAGTTGCATAAATCTGGGTTCTAATATCTCACTGAGTTCTCAACAGAGACACTTACATGATACCAAAGGGAATCAGAATTGCCCTATTCATCTTAATGGAATGTTAACTTGCCTACCTACGTCCATTTTAATGTCTAATTTGCTGAAGTGTTTGTCTATAGCAAGATGAAGCAGCATATATGAATAAAGAAAATAGACACAAAATACAAAACAAAATAGATATAAAGTACAGTATTTCACTATGTATTTTAGAGCATTATACTAGATAATGTAAAAAATATATGAAAATACAGATGCAAGAAAAAATGCCATGTTTGTGAGATATTGCTCTCTCCCTTTCATTTAGAACAATCTTTCATACACTTAAATTTCAACACATTTTGTGCCAGAGGGCCTGAGTCTGTTAAAGACAGGATGATTTTTAATTATTCATTTCTTCATACAAAGACAAATACATTTTCTTCTGCCATTAATAAGCATTTTAGGCATTCCCATTAGACAGCAGACAAGGTTCTGCAAGGTGTTTAGAGCTTAACTATCAAACTGGATCTAATTTACATCAAATCGAGCCATCTGTTAATTTTTAGATTACATTTTCCTACAATTTTTTGAAAAGCAGAATGCTTAGTCTGGAAAGAAGGCATAGAGATCTGAAATCTACAGTAAAATATCAGGAACAATGTAATGGTTCAGATAAGTAAAAACATTTTAGCAAGCAATGGAGTATATGAATGAGAATGTTATAGTCCTAGAAAATACAAAGTAAAGAGATTTAAAGGAAAGCGGCAAACACAACATAAGTATGTCAAACTCAGTGCTCAACAATGAAAACTCATCCTTCACTTTGCCCCATCTGATGAGGAGCTTGTCTCTTCTATACCATTTTTGTCATTAACAATGTCATGAAGAGAGCATCCATCAGGCTTTTCCAAGGGCTAGTTTCTGGGAGTCTAACTGACCAGTCGTCATAAAGGTGGCAGAATTTGGCCTTGTTCCAAAGCTCGCTACTTATACGGGTTGGCCCTTGTGCTTATTATTAAATAAATATCTTCCAGGAAAGATTATCATACAAAATGTAGGAAAGATGATCTACTACATGGGAAAACGCCATCTGCAAATGTGCAACAGAAAACTCTGTACAGAGAGCGTAGCACTGACTTCTCAGAATCATGTTGTTAGACCTGGGTTGAGGAGACAGCCTGGAGGCTTCCAAAATTGGTGCAGAATGAGCAGAACAAATTTGAGGAAAGTGACTACAAGTAAAACTGATATATATGACAAAACTAGATACGCTTACAATGATAAAAGATAGAAGTTGGCATGGATAATTCATGCCAAATATAAACTTGGCACAGTTGGCACAGTCTATTTTTTGGAGGAGATGCAGTGAAAAAGATTAATATTCATTCTTTCCTACAATACTTCAAGGATTATCCAGAAATGACAGATCATTGTTGAAAAGCACAAGAGAACTTAAACTTGTTTTATTCAAGCTACTCTCATGATCTTTATTTTTTTTTTGCAAACATTCATACAGTTGAATTTTACTGACATAAATGTTCACAGGAAGCCAAAGTGTTGAATATAATATAATCTCAGGAGTGGAATTTTAAACCCATGAACAAGTATTATTGCTGAAATACTGCCAGATTTATGAAAATGGAGGAGGGAAACAATGGCATGGGACTTACTTAATCACTCAGATATGAAAAAAATCCCTGTGGGACTGTTTGCACTCCAGCCATAGAGTCAAAGACATCTGCCCAAATATTCATGGTATCTTCTAGAACAACCAGTGAAATCACAACCCATTCATTGACAGCCATCAAACAAAAAGAAAGGCTACATTTCTTGTCACTGCTTGTCAATGCCAGCAAAAGATGTCTGTGTAGCAGAAACAAAATGCCGCATGATACAAATGGTCACAGGGAATTCTGGACAAGAAGACACAGTTGAGAGTTAGAGAAGTAAAAGCAGTTGTTAAGAGCCACAACTCCAGCCCTAGCTTGCAACATGTCGGTATGACATTTTGCTAATGACTGAGAATAAGTGTAGTATGACCTTTACTCATCAGCCAAGAGTAGCATAATAAACACTGTTGAGGACAGCAGAGCTATAACTCAATTATACCTGTACTGAAAGTAAGATAAAAGGTCATTTGTTCAAAGGAAGAGCTTTGAATTAGTTTGTTTCTTTTGTTTTCTGTCCTTAATTTTCATCTTGTAACTCAAATATTATCATTACATGATAAAATCCATGAATTTTCCATTGGTTAAGGAGGTAGGGCAATTCAGCTAGAAATCATTTTCTGTTTAATACAGTCGCCTTTTATATTAAACATCTATGACTAATTGTATTATTAATGGAAGAATTACAAAAATACTTATGAAAAGTAACTGCACATGAAAAATTCTTGTCCAGTCTTAAGATCTGTTGTCTTTATTGCTAGAACTTCTTCATCTATGTCTGTGTTTTGCTTATGCCTTCAAGAACCTGTTTACACCAATGGTTCTGCAAACACTGGAAATCGGTACCATAGAAAATTAGAACTAAATTGTACTAAATTGTAGTTGTACTAAAAGGTTCTATAAAAAATAGCAGGAAATGACTGTAACCATGACATCAAACAGTACCTTCTTTTCCTTGAAGAGAAACATAAGTAAGATTGTACAGTAGAGGTGGGAGGGATGGAATTACCAACTGTAATGATGCATTGTCTAATATCTTGAACTAAAAGAAGGAAACTTTTTGAGACTTAAACTGGATCAACTGCTATTCACATACTGCCCACAAGGCCTTAAACACATCTATTGAAGAAAAATAATAATAATAAAAAATATATTGGACAGCTAGTATAGGAAATTACTCAGATTTGACCTGCAATAAAATGTTAGGAATGAATAAACTTGATTCATAACATCTATTTTCCCTATCCTTTCTCAGTCTTCATGATTTCTTTCAGGACTTAAATGAGTTTATCCATCTGTTTATCCTGGTTTCTTAGCCTTAGAAAGGTACACTATTATTTCAAAGAAGATGCTTGTATCATCAGGGAATCTAACCCCTACCTTCAATGTCATATTGGGAAAAGGGCTCTGAATAAGTGAATTGTCCTAATGTCAAAACACTTGATCACTTGCTTAGAACAACTATCAAAACTGTGAGAGACACATTAATATTGTGGCCTATATTAACAGGTATTGACTAAATGCAAATATAGAGGTTTCTATAGTTGTAAGATATTTAAAATCTGGAAGTGCTTACTTTCATATATTACAATTTTCTTTCTTTAGTGTATACTGGATATCATCCTGCATCCCAGTCATGAATGACACAAAAATGCAGAAATAGTTTATTCAAGTTTTACCAGTGGTCTACCCCTGTGGTATATCGGACAATGATCCCATAGAAGAATCGGGTAGAGACTTACAGAAACAAGACCATAAGTGAACTGGTCACTTGACAAATGACCACAAATGACAAAAATAGAGAATATTATATACTCAGCATATTCAATTTTAGCCTACTTACTTGCTCATTTTTTTCCAGTGTTTTTTACCTTATGAACTCATGAACTTAGAACATTTTGATATCCAGTATTCAGAAATTATTTTGTTCTGTGAATTCTCATATGGCATTTTTTATGTGGTTTGACAGGATAAGCACTGACTTTAAATTTAATCAGACAGAAAACTAAGGCTTTCAAATGTTAAGATGGTAAAGTAGATAGAAAAATGGGAAAGGAGCCTCTCTGAGAATGAGGCAACAAAAAGTGTTTTCTTTTGTAAGTTTTTATAGTAGAAGTTTACTGCATCAGGAATTGCTACTGGAATTGTAAATATTTCCAGGGAAAACTAATTGCAGAAAGGAAAAATCCAAATTCAAAATACCTAATTTTCATATTCAATGATGGTTAGAAAAGAATTATAAAAAAAAAGGCAAAAAAAAATCCAGACTAGACCTGAATAACCAGAAATGGCACTTTTCACACTAGCTTTAGTGTTCTGCACAGTTGGAGCTGAATTCAAGCTAACTGCCCAGGCCCACCTATAGTCAGTAGAAGGTGATAGGCAGCAACCTATCTCTACCTTGTCTGTTAGGGTGGGTCGGGCTGATCTTTGAAGATCTATCTGTGGAGGGAGCTTGAATGAGTAGGTCAGACAAGATGCCTAGCTTTTAAACTGCTAAAAGTGAGGAAGATGTAGACAAATCTCAGGTTCAGAATGCTTCGGTGGTCCTGCTGTTAACCATCTCCTGGTCAGCCACTCTGAGAATATCTTGCTTGCTACAAGAGCGCCTTTCTACTTAAAATGAAAATTAACATGGCTCTGATCTTTCCAAAGCACTTGAAAAATGTCATGTGCGATATGGTAATTGACTTTCAGGTTTTTTCCCATCTAATTCAATTATTTTTAAACAAACTAGTAAAATCTGGTAAGCAATGGCCAAGATGAGGCTAAATCTTTATAAAAGGAAATTTGCCCCAATGGCAACTCAATCTGCCTAAAATTATTTGTATCCTTAATTTTTAGATCAGAGCTATATATGTCACAAAACTGTGAAATACATCAATTTCCTTTAGACTTTTTTCAGATTGATTTCTTTTGCTTCAGCACTCTGGAAGAGCTCTTGATGCTGCTGAAAGATCTATGTGTAACTGATTTCCACAAAAGTGTTTTTTTTGTGGAATTTTAATAATAAAAGAAACAGTTTTCATAGCTTCAGTGACATAATATTTAGTGAACCCTCAGTTCAGATTAACTTCTGTCTTTGCAGGACTCTTAGTTCAATGGCTCTTTGCATCATGGAAAGGTATTGAAGTTCTCACATTTTGCCAAGTGGTGTTTCAAGTGAACTGCAAACCATTTCAAAGCAAAGTCCTGGATCTTCTGCAGAAGAGATGTTTGTTATTGTGTTATTGTGGTCTTTCCCTTCAAACACAACAAATAAGGCCTATTTTGTTGAACTCCTATAGGGTTCCCTTATTTCGGGAAAAAGCAGAGCTCCCATATGACTAAAGATTGGACATTTGTCCGCAACCACTGGGAACACATCCCAGCAAAGGGGCACAGACTCCCTCTGCCCCTCCTCAAGTTACAAATTAGGCCTCTGATCAGATGATTCAAATGAACACAGCAGAGCTTCTATTCCAAAAGTTTCATCAAACAATCTGTAGAAAGGCTCAACACAGAACCATTCAATTCATGGACACTGATTCATACCCAGATGGCAAGTCAAACTGGACTAGATGTTCTCAGTCATTTGATTTCTCTGGTACTTCTGGTTTTGTTTGCTTGTTTGTTTTTTCTTGGTAATACTCTGATTGCTTGGGAAGCAGCTAAGTCCACTGTTACAGCTTCGAACCACGAGGGAGGCATACGGGCTTCCTGGATATGTAGAGCTGTCACTAACTGCCTGGTTTTCAGTAAAACTATGCAGTGGATCTAGGGTGAGGGCATGGATCTGAGAATCCTTATTCCAGATGCACAGCAATCTGGTAACTCTTGCAGAAAGGGTTTTTTAGTAAGAAGGTCTTTGTGACCAGCATATGGCAGGATTGTCAGATGTGAAACGTGTCAGATGAGAGATCCTCATGGTCTCCCAAAGCCTGACTCTGCGTTGGGCAGTGCAGTTCCCTCCAAACATCCTGGTTTTATCCCAGGTGCAATTCTGCCAATCTCTGTGTGACACCTGTGGCTAAAGCATTTGCTCTTTTAATCTCATTTGTGATAATCAATGCCAGTCAAGGCTTCTAGATGTGTTAGAAGATGCTGTTTTACAAGATTACCTCCACTCTTCTTCTAAACTTACTGTATTCTTCTTTTTCTAGGAACAGTCCCTACAACCACTGTGCATTTATTCTGAGTCAGAGGCAATGTACCGATTTTCTAACATAGCCAAGAATCTCTCATCAATCGAAGTGGGTCTGCCAATTATACGGTATCAGCTGCACAAGCTGTAAAATTAGCTCTACATCACAAAACTTCAAACTACCCCATACATGCCAGATCATAACAATTTTAGTCTAGTAATTCATTGCCTGCTACCTGTATATCTCAGGTCTCTTCACACATGATTCAGGAGCAAGATATTGTCTAGGTGTGTTGTTTTTGCAATCTGTTATTCTTTAACCTCTTTCCTCAGGTCATGACAGTTCTTCTGAGACTAGGCTGACTGGAGTTTTCTTGTTAGATATGAAAATAGTAGCTTTTCACATCCCAGAATTTGTGACTTGTGACAGAATTTTTGTGACAAATGCACATGAGTGTTGGGGAAAAAGACAAGAGGAGAGGAGGCCTTGAGATGATCCTCAGAAGATGGTATTTTCCAAATGAATGTTTAAACAACACTGCTCATCCAATGCTACAGAATGGATTTCATAATGACTAGTTTAGGAGTGATGCAAAGGAAAAGCAATTCTATGGCCTGCTCTTTTCTATGGGCCTTTAAAATGACTTGATTGATCCACTGTCCTCCTGTTCTTAGGAGACTGCAAGATCCTATATATGCATGCTTATCTACAGCCCTATCTGATTGAGGCACTTTCCAGAATGTCTTCTTTCAAGCTGAACCTGATGTCATTATAAAATCAACAGGAAAAAAAATCTTATGAAGAAAACGAAAAAAAAAAAAAGAAAAACTTTTAATCCCATCCTTAACCCCATCCTTCTTTATTTTTCTCCCAGTTCCTTCTTAAGAAACAAATATTCCATTTAGTCAACTTGGTCAGACCTGATGCTGCCCTATTTCTTAGTACCTATTTATTTTAAGATTGGCCTTGATCTGCTCACAAAAGACTTAAAACGACTCTTCCTGTTGCTGACAATGTTTTATCTATAGAAGTATTTGGATTAGCAAGACATTCGTTCCTCATGAATATATTTTAAATACAATACATTCCAGATGCTTGTTCCACTTGCTTCTGCTGCTTTAGTTGTAACACTGTGTATTCCTGCAGCTTTTGCATTTTTGTCTGTCACAATGTACCTCCTCTTTCTTTAGCTGATAAAGACTCAATGCTGAGAGGCACACTTGTCCCAGGATCCATACCAGCTTACCTTGCAAGATGTTCTACTATTACAAGATGCCTAAAATCTATGAACCTTGTTCGTACAAAGTCATAATGCTATCAAAATGTTCTTCTCTACCTGCAACTATTTTGGATTTGTCATTTACTGTTAGTCATCCTAACACCACTGGTATTGATTCCGTCACTATTTAACTTCCATGTAAATTGCTTTGTATCTTATTAGATGTCTTCCCTCCTTGCTGCACTTCCTTCTCCCTAATCTTTGCTTGTACTGTCTTTGTGATCTCTTCACTGCTTTGATCATGCTCTTGTTTTGCAGGCAGACTTGGCCTGTTTATGCTTTTCTTGTAACATTCTGTTTTGTTACTTGTCCAGCTTTTCTTTGTTTGTTTATGACTCCCAATAATCTCCTCTGAAGTATTTGGTGTTACTTCCTCTAATATTTCCCATACAAGCTATTCCTTCATCCTCTCAGAGAAACAGTCCAAAATGCACTCTCACCTTCACCTTGTATGCTTCCTTTGCCAAGCTGTCTTTATACTTACAAAGCATTAGGGAGACAGGGATATCCACTCATCTTCCTTTGTTATACCTTACTGTTTCCCACAAAAAAACAGCTTATGCGCACTATCACACTCTGTACCTCTGTAGATAGCAGCATCCCACAATGACTGTCTATATCTTTGACTAGAATAATGTGTTTAATGTGGTTTCCAGTCTGCCCACTTAGTGACCTTCACATGACTTAATGCATATTTATTTGAAAGAAAGCCAAATACACTTTATGCATGACTTTTCCTTTTAACATCTGCTCTTCAGCGCTATTCTTTGACTTTTCATTTTTGAGGCCAACATTCACATTCATATGTGAATTAGCAGGTTCTGGAAGCTTGTCCAGAGCGCTGTCCCATTCATTTTTCCTTCTCTACCTCTACTCCTGCCTCGGTGGGTGTCTATAGCAACATATCCCATATATGCAGAGTTCAGGCTACCAAGAGCAGGATATGCTACACTGAATGCTATGCCAACCTACATGAGTTTTCAGTGGCTCACTGAGGAAACTGTACTCCTGTCTACTGCTATAGCAAGGCAGCTAGCCTCCTTTGATTGCCACTTGTATTTCTAACATTGAAAAAAATATAATTTCTTATTGTCATCTCTATTTCTGTTCTGAGAATTCCTCTAAATTATATTATATACGAATATATTATTATAGTGTAAAATAATATGAAACAATTGGATGCAAACAGTTCCATTCTTCTTTAAGTATTCTTACACTCTTAAATGATTTATTTTCTTCTAAATTTCGTTTTGCAAAGAATGATCTGTTTTCACTATAATTCACAACCACAGCAAATTAGGAAATGTCAGAGTCTCCCAAGAGGAAGGAAACTCAGGACTCTGTCCAGATGTACTAAGTCATTGACATAGACCAAAGTAGGTCCCTGCAGGTCATAAATTTATATACAAGATACACATTGTCAGATGAAAGCTGGGATGGTGTTGCTGACTCACTGTGATTCTCGTCTTTATGCTCAAGAAGCTGAACATGTATCTAACTTTTACAGTGTCGGTCTGATCCCAAGAGGCCCAGTTCTGCTATCAAAAATCCCATGAATTTCCATGGACTCGCTCACAGGTGAGTGCCTGAGGGAGAATGAGGCATAAAGAAACTTCTGCTTTTGAGGAACTACCATGAGGTCACCCTGACAAGATAATAATTCAAATATTTGATATAATGATTTTTTCTTCCTCTCTATGAAGAAACAATTGAGATGATAGATATCACCTATTGACTACGCCCAATAAAATGTAAGCTGAACCTCACAAAAGTTTTTTTCAAGAGCTTTTCAGCACTGCCCCTCTGTGTCGAGGGGAAAAGAAGATAGTGTGTTTGAGTCCAGACTGAGCAGCACAAATATGCCAAATCTATACTGGAGTCCTGATCCCTCAGATTTCCACAAAGGAGACTTTGTTGCAGTATGGCATGGCTCTATTCTGGTCTGCTACAGTCAGATTTACTTCCCATTGCCATTGGGAAGTGAAGAGTTGGAGGAGCTGTCATTTGCTCATGCTGCATTCCACAGCAAGGACAGGATGTAGCCAAGGCACATACCTGGATTTCGGATTTTCTTCACTTGAGGCTTTTCCAAAAAGGGAAAGAGGCTGGGCCATACTCCTCCATCTCAAAATGCAGAAAGAGCCTCGTTTATACCAGTTCAGCCTACAGCTCTCGGCACTCTTTGCAGAGCGCTGTCAACACTGAGCTGGGTGCAAGGCAGCAGCAACCAAGAGGGGCTCTTTGGCAAGTGAGGTGTTGAGCAGTTTAGGGCAGAATCAGGCTGACAGCAAGCAGTGTTTGAAGAGTTATCATTTACTTAAATAACAGAGTGTCAGGAGTTATAAGAATGAGTAGAGGTTTGTATTCAGTCTGAGGATTTGATTCTCCTTTCACCTCAGTGTATGTGTAGAGAAACTGCTAAGAAGGCAAAGGTGTATAAATCCTGTAAGATGAAAAACAGAGCAGGAGGTATTCTCCAGCCTGTAGGCCCTGATAATCAAATCCACAGTGTTAGAGAATGGCAACTCCATTCATTTTAGCAGATCAGCATGAATAACACAGCAGAGAACCAGACCTAATAACAAGCAGACAGTGACCCCAGAAACATTCAGGATCAAACTATGTTCTTATTCACAGTAGTGTAAATCAAGCAGAACTGCACGGATTTCAGAGCAGAACTTGGCCATAAATCACCAACACAAGAACTAAGAGGTAGTGAGTCATTCTTGCACTCCAGATGCCATTCCCCATGTGGAGAAACAGCACATGTGCTGGAGCTGTTCTTGCTGAAAAAACGACACGGTAGTTCTCAGTACTGAGATGTAACAATAGTTTCTCTGGCTCTGACATGTTCAACAGTACTAATATGCAGAGAAAAAGGAACTGCTTTCTTCCAGGAATCACCAGAATCTTTTTAATTAAATTCAGACAAAACAGATGAAAAGTGCATATTTTCCCCCCCAAAATCAGAGTTAGCTTAGTCACTTGTACTCCTCACAAATGAAGTTATTTTATGTGCTTAATATCATACATTCATACTCTGTAGGTTTGTTACACAAGACGAAAGAAGCTGGATGAAAATTACTTTAAATAAACTTCCCGCAGAATCCAAGACGATATACCTGGGCCGGGGCTATCTGAGTTTTAGTGCTGCTGGTTTTGCTCCAAGACTACTGATGGGTAGAAACGCTTCAGATAAAAATGCTGACACTGACATTTAATATGTCTGAAGGGAAGTTCCAGAAGTAAAATAACTACTCCTCAAATGCTGCTGTTGCTGAAGAGTTTGGCAACAAGCAGCTTTGCCCTAGAAAACACCCTGTTTTTTAAGTCAGTAAATAACAGGTCAGTTCTTTGCACTGTTTATCTTCAAGACAGACCTGAAAGAAGTTCTCTGGAAGCCAGGCATGGAAATCCACATCATTCAGGATTATTTAGATTGGAAAATAACACCGTTTAGGAACTTACTTGTGCTTCTTATGCCTTTGTATTGTCTATTTTTGTTGTTTCATATTAAAACTAGAAGATACTTCAACAGGCAACATTCTAAATGCAAGTTAGTCTGATGACCACTTAAAACAGAAATGCATTTTTATAAACAAGCATTCAGGTAGCACCTCTATAGAAAGGCTTAATAAGCGATAATATCACACAGTCTTGGAGTAATGGTATCTCTGTGCCGGGGGATAAAGCAGGATAAACATAGTCTACTGCACTGGAGTGGCATCCACCATGCTTCTATGCTTTGGTAGCATTTGCTTCATTAGGAACATTTCCACCTCGGAGCAGCAAGATGAAATGGTGAGAGAATTTTGTTCCTACGGCACAGTTGGGACAAGCAGAGCCTTGCACCAGGCCACCACACTGCAGTGGATATCAGCTAAGAAGCTTTTCTTGCTCACTGAGAGTAGACTGGAAAGCAAGAAGCTGGGATGGGACCCTGCTCTGCCCCACCCTCCATGAGGAATTCCAGTATCCAGTATTTCTCAAGAAAAAAATCCTGAGTTGTTGTTTTTCTTGTTTTCTTTTGATGTGTAATTGTGTCCTGAACCAAAACACTTCATAATTTATTTATTTTATTACATGACTTAGACCTTAGTTTTAATACATGCTGGAAAAGGATCTTCCATACCTTGTTTTACAGCTGCCGCTTGAAATCTTCCTCAGTGTACTTTTCTACAGTGATAAACAGCAGTTTGTCTTCAGATTCAAGATAGAAATATTATATAATATAGCTACCCAAGGGAAAAAATAGCTTTCATCCCTCCTGCAATATCTGCATGAACTACAGATTGAAAGCACATTCTGAATTCAGGCTGTTCTCTCTAAGTACCACATGTAGGTGAAATTATTACAACTTAATCCATTTATCATGATTTTAAATCACAGTTAAGAGACTGGAAAAGAAATACTACATTTTTTTGTGGCCCTGCTGCTTAAAAATGCATATAATGGCAAAGTTTGAGAGCACAAGCAGGAGTGGGCATTTTGTTTTATACAGAAGCATTGCCTGGCGTAGTCTCGGATAATGTTCCCAGAATGGATATTTCCCTTGTCAGAATGATACATTTGTGCAAACAAAATAATTTTGAAAAAAAAATTACCTGAATGATAGTATTCACCAAATGAAGTTCATTTAATTTCACAAGAAAATACAATTTCAGTCACCGAAAGAATATTCTCTGATATTATGTTCCATCATAAGTAATTGTCCTTCCACGACCTTAGCAATGAATGCATAAAAATGAGAATTCTTCCTTGACAATTTTATACTTTAGGGTTTATAGGGCAGAATTTTGCAGTTCATCAAATGTAAAATAACAGGTGGCAAAAGCTGCACATCGAAACTAAAACAACTTGATCTGGTGTAGGAACAGGTAAAAAGAAAGGCAGATCTCTATCTATCTTCCCTGATTTCAGGACCTTTCTCTATTTTGTTGTTAAGATTTCTGCTTTTCTCTGACAAAATCAGAGACACTTACACATGGAGATAACTGCTGCTTTAAGGTAAGGCAGTACTTTTGATAACTGAGAGGAATGTCAGTTGGATCCAGACTTAAGGATTCCTCTTTTCAAGGTATTAAGATATTCATTGCTTACACTAAAAAATTATTAAATACTTATCAAACGGACACTGCCTTTTATTTTGATTGGCCTGCCTAACAGACCTAGATGATAGCCTCTGTAGTAGGAAAACTGAATACTCATACTGGGATATGACAGTGAAATGAATTGATTCAGAAAGGATGCATCATTCCTCTGAATGAAGGAGTAACAGCAATTTACCTTGTAATGCCCTTATATTTCCAAAAGTTTAAAAATTAAGTAATAGGGACATTTTAGCTGTATTTGCCTTATAAGTTAGTAACAAAGCCAGTCTTTACTTCCCAAGCATTTTCAAATTTGATTATTAACAACACCATGGCATATATATTAATTATCTGTGTTCTTAGTGAAGTTTTGTCTGCAGCTCTGGGAGAGGAAATGTTCCTCAGCTGGAAGCTGGGAACTTGGATTTGACCTTTGGTTAACATAGTCATTTTTCAACATCTTATATGCTCTTCCAGGCATTTGAATTAGAATTAATTGCATCATTTATTTAAAACATTGAAAAAGAATTGTAAGTTTTAATCATAATATTTGTGAGATATGGAGCACCTAAGACCCTGCAGTATATGTCAATTCTGCATTTACCTAGGCCCTACTCCACCTTACTGAAATTAATTCTTACTGAATTTTTGTCTGTGAGATGGCCATTCCCTATTGCAATTATTCTGCCGTGTTTAGAACAGTAATTAAATGATACTAGCAGTGAATATCAAAGATATTAATTGAAGAGTTTGAAGAGTTGGCTTAACACCCAGTTAAGGCCCACTTAACAGCCCAAATTTTTACAGTATTACTATTAATGTAAGTTGTAATACATTTTAATTCTGTGCAATGCCTCTTTAAAAAATCCAGTGCAATGGTCTTCTGGGGCTACATTATTTCCTCGCCACGTCTACAGCTCACCCATGGCAGCGACGGGCCCACAGGCCACACAGGAACCCACTGCGGCCCCGGGAACAAAATGGCTGACGCCTCACAGCCACTGCGAGGCTGCAGGGGAGGGAAGGCCCTGAGCTCCTCCCCTTGGAGGAGGGGCCACAGGATCAGCCAATAAGAGCTAAGTCAGGGAGAGCCGCACCTCCACAAGGACGGCCTGTTATTGGTTGGCTGGAAATTGGGGGAATGGATCATCAGTTGCTGAGCAGAGGCGGGGGCGTCCCGTCCCACATCCCATCCCATCCCATTCCATCCCAGAGGGAAAGTGCCTTTTCATGCCGAGGGTGGGGATTTCAGTCTTCTTTCCTCCAAGGAGCGGGAATGCACTCCTTCCTCATCTCCCCACCCTCCGGGGCCCTGGCATTTGCAATCCATGCTGTCTCTTGTGCAATTTTGTTAGCTGAGGTCATTGCAGCACAGGAACATTGCCTAATTTGTGCATTTTGCTGGCCGGTTTGCTCACTGCTCTCTCCCAGGTTCTCCAGGTAGCTGCTTGCCTGGGACTTGGAGAGAAATGTGCACGTTGCCAGAGGGAAAGGTTTGCAGCAGGTACAAGATCTTAAAATCTACTTATGTGTAGTAAAATAGCTTTTAAAATAATATAAATAGCTGCAGATGAGACTTTGTAAATTGCCTTATAATCAAAAAGCAATTTCATCTTGCTGCTTCATGCACAATGCCCGAGATAAGTTGGCAACAGGCAGGCTAGGAAGAATCATATGAAAGAAGCCATGACCAAAGAGCCAAGGCATCTCAATTTACCAGATGTATACTTTCAGAAATGGCTAAATTTCTGACATAGTCAAAGTAAAAACTGAGCCCGCAGACAATGCTAACATAGAGGAAAACAAGGTATTTCTTCTATCTTCTCGGGGAAAACAAATGTGAAGAGTATGAGGCCTGAGGAGCTGGACAGCTGCCCAGTATGCTGGAGATGCTAAAATGTGTTTGCTGAGCGTTACAGAAGGATACGTGCTTTTTACCCCCAAATCATTAAATTTCAGGGTTGCTGCAAGAAACAAATCAACAATAGGCACCAGCTCAGAAGAAATACTTAAGCCCCCTGCCTCCCCTCCAAAAAAAAAGCAGGTAGCAGAGAGGAACTGGCCAGGAATGGAGACAGTAATGCAGCAGTCTTATTATGGAAAGCACTGCAGAAAGAAGACTGAAAGATGCCCAGAGGCAAGGATGTCAAGGATGTTGAAAGCTGGATAAATTTCTCATCCCAGTGCTGCAGCTGACAAAAATGCATACAAGAAACAGCTCACATACCAAATAAGAATTTACAGACTTACTATGAAAGACAGTGTCTGGGCACAGGCTTAAGGCACCAATATATATATATATATTTTAGCACAAACTGTGGTATATATCGGTGTCCTGTTTGACCATAGCAAAGGAAGTTTTAGGGTGGCTGTAGTAGCATCCATAAGCTGTGCCCTTCACAAGTAGGAATGGGACTAGCTGGGCGTGAGGTGATGTGGACACAGGGAAAGGAGAGACTTTGTAGAAATACTCAAAACAAAGGATGTGAAGTGACCAACCCCAATGACCAGTGATGTTTCCAAAAGGAAATGAGAACCTGTCAGAAGGCAATGAAGCTTCATTCTGTTTGTCATGCAATGCTGAAGAGCTTGAAAGTGCAGCAAAACATAGCAAAAAAAAACCCAAAACAAAACAAAACCCCAAAAGCTGTTGCAAGTATAAAGAAAATACTAGAAGATATGCTGCTTCTGAGGACTAACAACCGTGCAAAGCTCCCAGGTCTTCAAGGAGACCTGTGGTGCCATTACGCAAAGACAGTGTGCAAACCTCTTGCAAGTTTAACAGGGCTCTGCATTGAAAAGGGACAAGGGCCCGGCAGCCACTATCTCGGGGAGGGCTCTACAAGAGGACAAGCACGTGCAGATCCATCTTTCCCCCATGACATTCCCCCACTTCTGACTGCTGTAGGAGCTTTCTGAGCCACAGGTGCATTCAGATCGCAGTGCTTAGCGTGTCCCATGATTGCGTCTGATCCTTTATTAATCCATTTCCATGTTTATATTGGTTGTGCTCTTGGAAATGAGACAATTTGACCAGTTTCCCTTGGTGTGTGAGGCTTGTGCAATGCAGTCTGAAGCCATCTGAAAGCAACAGGAGGAATCCACTGCTGACTGCAGCTCTATAGCTCAAGATACTGGAAGTGCAAGAGGATGACATGAGGCTAAAGTAGCACTTGCCTACTGTTGGTGATGGTGATAGCCAGCAACCTGTTCTTCACAGTAGACTCACATGGGAATTTGTAATCAAAATTGGAGTCTATTTTTTGTCAGGAAGTCTTTTTTTTTTTCCTGGACATGAAAACAGATGAAGATAAAATTCTCTCTCTAGAAAAATCTCTCTAGAAAAATCATTGTGTGTGTCATCAGTTGTGCAGAGCATGATGCATACATAATCAATGGTAGATTCCTCCAGCCTATCACAGTATCTTGGGATTTGTACTGGAAAGTTCAAGTCCATTCTGTGAAGTATTGACAAAGATGGGATATCGCAAGGCAGAAAAATATTTCATTATCTTTTGCAAAGAACATATGATGGAGGACATTGCCTCGCACTAATAGAGTAGTGCAGTGTATTTGCAAGCTGCAATTTTATTTAAAGGAAACCAAGCATTAAAACTGGATAATTAAGAGAGTACATCCACAGACTGGACAATTGTTAAGGGCAAATTTACAAAGATATTTAGTTGTTTAATAGTGCAAACAGGTATCAAGAAAAGCTTAAGTACCTAAAGCCCATTGGCTTTAAGCATTTTGAAGAGGATAAATACCTTTGTAAGTATAGACTGAAAAAAGAATGTTTGCATCACTTAGCTGGCAAACAGAAAGCCTCTATAGCAAATATCAATAGTTTAGCTGCTCTGGCATGGTAAGTACCTGGCTGCAATCCTAAATGGTAGTATGTATGTAAAATGTATTTGTATGGAGTGTACAAGGAGGAACAAAAGTGTAGGTGACCACAGGTAACCCAGGAAGACGTCCTGCTGCTGAATACACCCTTGCTCCCACAGTATATTCTGACTGTCTGACTTTGAAATTTTAGCTGTTCATAAACAGCTTTTATTTTACCTTTGGCTTCTAATGCAGTCCCATTTTTAACCTTGGCTGTTGTTTTCAGAGGGGTTTTCTGGCTGCTACCATCTGTCTGTCACCAGTCACTGCACAGTCATATGCAGGAGTGAGAATATGTCCTAGAGAAGCAGATTATTCTTTTCTCTCTAGTTTCTAAACTCATGCTTCATAATACTGTAGTATCTTTGGTAGTTAACAGTCAGTTTGGCAAACTATTTGATTTAAAACTAAGACTGTAATTCTTTGCCTCAGATATGAACATACAAAGACATACAAATTATGTCTTTTTGCCCATTTTTATCTCTTCAGCTGCTACAAACAACAATGCTATGCATTTTATGTGACTGACTATATTATAAATTTTGGACCTCAGGAGTGGTACAATCTCCGAATATACTGAATAATAGTACACATAAATCCTCTTAATATGCCAGCAGTCTATTTCTAGCATTACCCATGGATGAACATCAGTACTTCATAAATCCAGAGCAGTCCTCTCTCTTTGCAGAAGCAAATGTATGTTGTAATACAAAGATAATAACTTTATGAAAACTGTATGGTTTTAACTGCATATTGTTTTTTCTTGTCTAGATGAACCCCAGTTAGTACAAACATCTTCACACTGTAATTTGTGAAAATCCTACAGTCATATTTGTTAGCTTAGTCTCCCTGTAATGTATAGCATCCCATTAAATTCAGATCCATGGCTACATGCATATTTCACATGTGTACTTTCAGACTCCTGCACAGTTTTACAATATTTACTTAAAACCAACTTGACCATAGATTTGATCTCAGATAAATCAAGTTTTTCACTAGAGGAACTTGCAAAAGTACACAGGAGCATTTAACAGAGTGAATATACGTCATGCTTTTCTACAGAAACATGTAGGCCTGATGAGTATTTCAATGTTCTACTGATGCTTGAACCTGGGTCTACATTTGGCAATTCAGGCTGATCAATAAATAAGTTTTTCCATACATGAATGTTGCACTAACTGAGCTTCAATCAATGTTTTAATTTAGTGTCAGTGCGGATGTCTGAAGACCTAAAAGCCTGCAAGGAACTGACTTATTTTTAATGAATTTAAGACAGATTAAAATCTAATCAAGATGTCCACATGGGATTTTGTAAAAATTTAACTAAATTTTGTAACATACATTTGGATAAACAGATGCAACTCTGTGCACAACTGGATGTTATACTACAGAATTATACCTCAGGTATAATTCAAGTCTTTCTTCAAGATTTTTGACTTACTTTCAAGAACTGCAGTTTTATCCTTAAGGTCACTGTAATTCAGATTAAATCCTTTCTGTTGCATGCTGATCAGCTGATGCATCAGACACAGTCGAGGAAGGAGCACAAATAAGATTTATAACAATTTAGAATGTATCAGCTATTACGCTTTCAGTTTCTCATAAGTTTTAATAATTAATGTCCTGCAAATAGCAGATGGCCCCAATTCTTTTTAAATTACTGTAGTTAAAAATACGTATTTTTTTAGTCTTCCAATATGGCACCAAATGTTACTGCTTCTGGCTCCAGTGCTTCCTTCTTTTTGACTTACACTGTCGGAAAGTAATTGTCACTCCAGACAGAAACACAGATAAGTAATTTCTGTTTTCATTTTAAACATCACTAAAAGGACTTCATCTTGAATCCATATATAAAATCCATAATTTGGAAATCAGACTGTTTTTAAGCCCCCTTGAGGTCTTGCCTATACAGGAAGACTTACCAGTCCATCACTTCTTTCCTGTGTATCTGTTCCTTTAGTTTGACTGTCTGTGTAAACATTCTTGTTCTCAAATCACTCACGGATGAGAAGTTAGGGGTCATCAGTTACAGTCGTCTAGAACTGCAGGTGACCACACAGTACACACCTATTTTATAAACTTCCACGGTAGCAGAACTTGTAACTACAATACATCAAAAACACTGCAACAAATGGTAAGATTTGGAATAACCCACTACTGCAATTACAGTAAAAAACTGCAGGAAAATGCAGGAAAAAAATCAACACTATCTTCATGTGCTATTACTCTGTATTAACTGAGTAGTTCTTAAACAAAACCCATAGATTCTCTTAGAAGGCAGACCACAGTACTCACAAAGGAGAATGGCAAGAAGGACAAAGCTAATGGCCCCTGCCTAATCCTACCTAAAATTCAAATGTTTTGTTGTCATCCTGAATCTGGTTTATCTGGATATTGGTTTATCTCTAAGCCTGAGTCAAACAAACCAACTTTCTGACCTCCACAGGCAACTAAGAAAGCTGTAAGATGTGCAATATTTACTGTGTGAGTACAGTGAAAACAAATTGTGAATAATTCTCTTTCAGATCCTTCTGAATACTTTGGGTAGCAAAAGGCTCTTAATTTTCTCTTCCAATTTTCTCTCGTTCTGTCATTCAGTCCTGCACTTAAATATATAAAATTCCACCCTTAAAACAGCATTGACTTCTTGCCCTCACTACTGTTGTTTGGAAAATTATTCCCAGTCTCATCTTAGAAATCAGTTGGTTAGATTTCTTTCTTTTTTTTTTCTTATTTCTGATCTGAAGTTCCTCACAGTCATCTTATAACCTTTTGGTACCTACTTCAATCTTTTTAAATTATCTTTTGGTCATCCCTCTTCTGCAGCTATTCCATTTTAAACTCCTCTTTTTGAACACAGATGAACAGACCTACAGGTAATATGCCACTTAAGGCTTGGCAGTGCTTTACCTTTTTGCTATTCCTGCATCATTATCTCTACTAAAACTACGTCAGCTAATGCATCTCAAAATTGCACCTCACAGCTGCTTCACAATGGCAGTTCATGATCATCCTCCAATAACTGATACACCAAAATCTTTTCCTTCCACTTGGTCCCCTGTGGTAGAGGGTGGTTTTTTTTCAGCCGTGGTTGTGCTGGTGTCTCATATTCTTTTAAGAAAGAAGGGAGTGAGTGGGAGTCCCGCTTGCCTTTGTGGAGAAGGGGAGGCTGCTTCTGCCTTGGAGCAACTGCCTGCCTGGAGAGGAGCAACTTCAGGAGAAGAGGGTGGTGCAGGCAGGGAAAGAGGCACAAATCCTGCCGCAGGGAGCAGAGGGACAGAGAGGCTGCCCTGCGAGGGGCAGGGAGCAACTGGACCTCGCCAGTGACAGGAGAAGCAGCTTCCTATGTCCGAAAGGGGAGGGAGGACTCAGACTTTCCTGCAACACAGAAAGCCATTCAGAGGATTGAAATCATCACTGCACACAAGGATCTACCCAGAGAAGTTACTGTGGGCAGGAGGGAAGTTGTGTTAAATTAATTTTTCAATTCTGTTCTGTCTCACCCAGACCCTTGAGTTGTCTCTGTTTAAAATATTAACTGTTCTAGCTTACGTGATAGTAAAAGGTTTTGGACCTGTCTTTTTGTCCTCTCAAGCCTTTTTCATCTTCTTCCATCTCACAGTAAAAAAAATACCTAGGTGGATCCACTGCGAAGTTCTGCATGAGTGCAGGGCTTTGGGTTGCTGAACGTGGTACCATTCCTTTCACTCGTCCTCAAGCTGAAAATGATTAAACAGTGAGGAAGTGCCAACAGGACCCCCTCTTCATCGCGACAGCGTCTCTTTTAGCACATTGCAGTCACACGCGAGTCAGCACCTTATCGACCTAATCAGCTCTCGTGGTAATCCTCATCACTTCCACTTCAGTAATGATGTGCCATCGCACGGTGACAAGTGCCGTTCTCACATGTGGGAAGATGCATCTGTTGCATTGTTCCTGTCTAAAAGATCAATTATCTTGTCCAAAAAGATTTTAGTCTGACGCTGCTTGCTTTGGATAAAACTGGGATTATCCCATTTTGCTTATATCTTCTGGACTTTAATTATTCTTTTAAATATTTTCCAAGACTTATAATGCATTGCATTCAAACTAAAAGACTCAGAGTTAGTTGGATGATTTCTCTGTTCCCTCCCTTTTTTTATAGAACATGAAAATGCAAGGAGATACAGTATACTCAATCATGTCAGTATACTGACATGAGAACATTTATTCTGTAGGTAGGGTCTGAATTTTTATTCAGTTGAAAAGAGCCATCTTTTAACAAAATTTTGGCTTCTTTCATAGGTATAATACTCTGTGATGAAGGTTTCCAAGGTTGCCAAATCTTCTGCTTTGCAAGATCTGCCCGCCTACATGCCAGTTCATAACAAATATAAAAGATTTCACAAAAAAAAACTCATTTCAGCAAAGCCTCATTTTTCATCAAAACACCGTGTCAAAATTATTAATCAGCTCTATCCATAGATTTCTTCTACTCTGTAGTCTTTTCCATCATCCCAGTGGTCTCTATGACAAGCTTAACTAGCTGAATTTATGTTCTGTTTGGATTCTTACACTGTGACCACAACCTTGCTATGTGAGCTATTGCTTAATCATTTAAGTTTTGGATAAACATAGGTTAATGTCACTGGTGCATTATATAAGTGCATTTATGGAGTAGTATTTCACTAGAAGACATACAAGTAAGAGTCTTTTCTTTTATAAATTATCTTCACTTTAATAATATTCACAGTATTTGAGTAATAATTTAAGATGTATTGTCACAATTTTTAAACTTGTTTTCGAAGCACTTTTCATTTTATTTTCACTTCAGCTTATGGAGAATTAATGATAAATACCGAAAAATACTTGCAGACCTCTTACCATTTTTATTGTCAGAATACTTAGTAATGTGTTTTATCAAGTTATTCAGAATGTTTATGACATTGTGAGTAGATCTGTTGACAAACAACACAGTTTCATGGATTTTAAGCCCAAACGGGAATACACTTTCAGCATTGGACTTTCTTAAATTTTGCTTTCTTAGGAGTAAGAAGGTGGAAGAGTTATGAAAATCTTGATAACAGTCTTCTGTCTCTGCATCAGTGAGCTTTGAATGTCTCACTATAAACTGTACTTCGCAGTCTTTAATCATTCTGTGTCCCTCCCAAAGCAACAATTTAACATCTTTCTTAGAGGAATATTTTGGGTAGACAGCATTTTGGTAGACAACATTGGTAGACATTTGGTAGACAACAGTAGTTGTTACCTCACTGCTAACTCCAGTGGTAACATAACCTCCTATCTTACTTGCTGTCCCCAAGCATTACATTAACACCATCCTATGGAGATCTGTTGACTTGATTATTCCTCATAACCCTTAATTCTGTCATTGATTTTCATACTCTTGTCCCATGTTCTCTATGTATAATATATTCTTTAAGATGTCTGTGCTGAAATATATTTTGTTTATTTTGCAGCTGGCTTGCCGAATAATTCATGTCACTGTCTTGATTTTCTGTTCATTATAAGTCAACACTCCTCCACAGTTTGTGAAACCTGCAGATTTTATCTGTAACTGCTTGGTGATGATTTGCCTTTTACAGTAAATATTTTTAAGTCAGTTTATGACCTATCATGTTGAATTTTACTTGGGATACTTTTGCAGTTGATAAGCATTGACAGTCCATACAATGAATCAACAAGGCTGATGAGGAGAGCAGCCTTTATGAAAATGTGCTTTGAGTGAGCTTGTGTTTCATGTAACAAAATTTGGCAGGCTGTGACCAAATCCTTCAGCAATGCACTGCTTTGTGAGTCAAGACTGAGTATTTGAATTATAGAATGAACACCATACTTTTAAAATTCATCTGCATTTTTAGAGGAATAATCTCTGAGATAAAAAAGCTGAGGCCATTTTCAGAATGTGAACATTTTTGCACATAGAGTAGTTATCTAAAAAATACTGATCTTCCCAGTAGTAGCGACCAATGAATTTAAAGTCCGAAGCTCTGTGATTTTGAAAATATTTCAGCAGATAAGATCTCACCTGCCCTGTTTGTGCTTCAGAGGAGGCTGGAATGGGTGTGGTGGAGGCACCGGAGCTGAGAGCACCAGCCACAGGAACCAGCAGAACCTGTTCTGCTCTGCAGAGCCTGGGAAATCCTGCCTTCAAAGGCATGACTCAGTTGCTTTTTCTAGAATATCCAGCTCACATTCAGGTAAAATTCAGACTATAAATCACTGTCTACTGGGGCCTAACTGGATCTAAGCCATTTTCCTAAGAGCATACATTTCCCTACCATATAGCAACAGAATTTGACTGGCATGTTTTGGATATTTCTCCAAGTGTGAAACCAGAGAGACCCACAGCATTTTTCCCCCAAAAAAACAGTAGGATTCTTTTATTTTTCCTGGGAATCAACTCCTGCCAACATACACCACAATCACAATCTCACTTCAAATGTACTGTAAATGCACCGCTTAGTCCAGGCCCTGCATGAACTGCAGATGCTGGCACCGCTGGCATTTATCCCATCATTTAGGTTCTCTCCATCTGTCTCTCAGAAGGAGAATGATTTCACTACGTGTATGGTTTTTATACACAATAGAAAAATAAGTTATTTTTAAAAAGTCAAATCTAGGTAAATGATGCTTGGAAACAATAGCAAGCAGTACCTCATGTGAAATTTTTAACATTTAAATATGCAGAATACTAAATAAATCCAAGTATGTGTTTTTCTCACTTGACTGGACTACACAAACCACAATTAGGCTCTTGTATTCATGGCTGATGAAGGAAATAGGAACAATTATCTTACTGACAAACCTTTTCTTTGTGCAAATCTATATTTATAGACGAAGCTGATATTGCTAACACTGTAGTCACAGCACAAATCTGTTTCTATTACACTGGGATTACTATCTTTCTTTGAGTAATGCATAATGACAAGTGCTATGTATAAAGAAGGTTGTGGAAAGGTGAACAAATGGAGCATTAAGATTGAGTCCAGTGGTGATATATAAAAGGAAGGGAAGAGTCAGTAAGTCATTATATATGATACATAGGTCAAGGCAGACTGACCTGAACAGCTAACAACTCATTAATAATGTATTCATTGTCAAGCAGTCTTTTGATTGTTCATGGATTCTCTCCTCACACGCATATTTTTTATGTTTACATATTGTTTTCATCCACAGTAGTGATAATCTTTCAAGAATCATTTCAATTTGAAAGAGTAAAGGTTTCCAGAGGAGTGAATCTACGCTACACAAATGTCCCCAGGGGCTCCCTTAGAATGCTATGATCTTTAGAAGGGGACATTTTCTTTTAAAGATGGAGATGTTTGTCATTGGAATTCCTGAACACTGAATGTTGGGGCAATTCAGAAAGCAATTGAGTTAACCAATCTGATACTGTATTATAAGGCAGAACAAGTTTTTAAAAGGTTACAAGGGGTAATGGCTCCAAGTGGAAACACAGGAAGTTCCATTTCCATATGAGGAAGAACTTCTTTCCTGTGAGGGTGCCAGAGCCCTGGCACAGGCTGCCCAGAGAGGCTGTGGAGTCTCCTCCTCTGGAGATCTTCCAAACCTGCCTGGATGCCACCCTGTGCCACGTGCTCTGGGTGTCCCTGCTGGACTAGATGATCTCTAGAGGTCCCTTCCAACCTCAACCATTCTGTAATTCTGTGATTCTGTGTTACAGCTCAGAATGTAGGGAGACTTGGCAACTACTTAGGAATAAGTAGAAAAATATTTTTTTTTCTGAAGGAAAATATTCACTAGCTGAGATTATAAAGGAGAAATAGTTAAGCTATAGATTGTATGCTTGAAACTGATAAATACTAAAGAAATTTAGGACAAGAGACTATTATATCAGACAATCAGAAGGAGGAAAGGGCAGTTGATAAGCAGAGACTGTAATTGCTCAGCAGAAGAATTAAGGACTATGAAAAATTTTCTGCTCTTCTTTCACCCATTTGCTCCATATTTATGTCCGCTTTTACTTGATGTCTGGGAGTGGCGGGATACTCTAATCTGCCATCAGAGATTTAAGGGATGAATCTAGGTCCTCCTTTAATACATGAAAAACAGATCCATTATAGCTTGATTCATATGGAACAAGTCACTAGGCTGACACTCACTCATTTCCTTTCAATAACAGTGCAGGGGAGTTTCCTGTTTAATCACTTCTCAGATGGTCATAATTTTGTTAGGTTCATCCTTCTATCTTGGTGATCACCATGAATTTAGCATTAGAAAACATATGATATGCTATTTAGGAGTTGCTGTAGCCTGTATACATACACACACACACGTATATAGGTATATGCACAAATACATATATGTGTGTATATATATATATATATATATACACATATAGCTTGTCTGGATCACCAAGAAGCTGGAAGTGATAAACCCACACAGAGAGAAGGTGGGGTAACTGGTCAGGTAAAAACAAATTTTAAAAATTCCACTTTTATTCAGGTCATAGGGACAGAGGTTACATTCAGACTATAGAAGTTCACACAGGATGTATAAAAGCAGTAGAAGACTATGAGTAAAGAAATTCTATAAAGTCATCAATTTTTTGGTGTTGAAAAAAATATGTTGACAATTGAGTAAATTGAAAAAAAATGCTGAAAAAAAATCCAAAATGGAGTAACAGTTTGCCCTACTATTCCCAAGAATTCAGTAGCCCTCCTGGTTCCATTTAAAGATGTAGTAATTTATTTAAAAACAAAAAGAGAGAGAAATGTAAATTTATAGGCTAATTTAAAATGATTGATGTAAACTATCACTAAATTGCGGATATGTCTAACACAGGTGGTAACATGTAGGATGACATTTTTATCCATAATAAGGCACATCCTGTACAGGGCTTCTTACAGCACAAAATCATTTTTCCAGACAGCTTTCTATTCCACATAGAAAATATTTTCCATGAGTCATTTTGTTCAAATGTAGAGCAAATTAACTTTGATTGTTGTTGTGTCCTTTTATGTTTGCTGTCTAAGAACATTTAGGTGATACATTGTCTGCAGGAAGAGGAATTTTAAAGGTAGTTTGCTCATGTTCTATTGGATGCTGTGTGTTAAACTTAGGATCACACGGAAAATGGCAATTGCAGAACTCCAAAGTTCCGTTTTCTGCCTCCTACATTCCATCATCAACAGTTGGAACTCAGTTGAATCATATATTATTAGTCTTCCACCCATCAAACACTTTTCTGCAGTCTTTCATTTTGTATTAAGAGTATTAAGGGTGTTCCTTCCTTGCCACATTCAGCACAATAAAATGAGGCTATTGTTCAGTCCTTTTGTAATCAAGATACCTGAATGGGACCATCTGACCCTCTCTTACTGTTCTTAATAACAAAAATTATTTTGAGGAAATATCTGAGGAGATTGCTGAGGTAAAAAAGTGTTACATTAAGTGAGCATGCATGGTTGGTCATTGAGAACCAGGGAGGCTGGAAATAGAAATATCCCTGTGAAAAGCACCATCACAGTCCTCAAATGCAGTGCCAGAAAGAGGCCTATTAATACAAAACAAGAGACCAAGGGAAGATCAGGGAGAAACAACTTAAGAATTGTGATCTGCCAGTGGATGCAAAAAAAAAAAAAAAAAGAGTACAGTGGTGTTAGCTGGTGATAAGGGAGCAGGCAGTGAGAACAATGAATCTCAAGTAACATAATCTGACAGACAGAAGTAAGAGGAGCTAGTGAAGGAGGGCAAGAGATCTTCATGTTTCTTTCAGTCAGGCTGTTCAGCAACACCAGCAACTAGCTTCAGTCAAAATTATCCAAGAATGTTAGGTTTTATTCTCAGCCTATTCAATGACCAGTTATTTCGCCTTGGAAGATTTCTATCTAGCACAGTGCTTACTGACTCTTTCAGGCAGAAGTAGCATGGTAGTTACGCGATCGTGCTTGTGCACAGCTAATGGTTTGTTGCATGCCACTGCCCCATCTCTTGTGCTATCTCTGGCAGTCTTCTGGCTTGTGATCAGCCGTGTGATCTAAATAGCATGAAGTTAAAGGAAACCAGCAAAAACAAACCACAAATTTTGCTGGGTTAGGAAGCTGAATTGGTTCACACTGCAGATAGAGGAATGTCAGAGTGAGTAAAAAAGCAGGGAATAGGGCATGCAACTGAGAGGAGGCTGGAGCAAAAAGCACAAACAGAGCTGACTCATTTTTGACAGCCATACTGTGAAAATTCATCTTTAGATACTGGAGGACAGCCACTTCTCCTTCACACCAAACCCCTGGAATAAAAAATAGAATAGAATAGGAATAAAATAAAATAAAATAAAATAAAATAAAATAAAATAAAATAAAATAAAATAAAATAAAATAAAATAAAATAAAATAAATAAAAAAATAAAATAATAAAAAATAAAATAAAAGTAAGAGAATTTAGTTCTTTTTTAAAAAATGGAAGATTCAGATATGACATAGAAATGACAAGTGTTGGGGATTTTTCCCAATGTGCTTAAGGACTTGATGAGAAAAGACATCAAATTCAACACACAAAAGGCCATTACTGAAGTCAGGAATTGTATTATACTATTTTCTGTCCTGCAACTTTTAAGCTTTTAAATGAGCACAGAATTTTTGTTCGATAAAAGGAAATTTTGAAAGTCCAATATTACCAGAGCAGAAGACCCTCCCCCTACTAGAGATAATGCAGACAAGATGACATGAAGTGTTTTAAAAGACGGGTGACTAGTCTGTGAAATCTCGGTGTTCAGGCTTTTCGGGCACTGAAGCTGTGTTGGGTACGCCATTTTCTCTTCCTTTTTAACCCTTTGTTCTCCCTTCTTTAGGTCTCCCTGGCTTTACCAGCAGAGGGAGCAGCTTGAAGAGCAAGTGGGTAGGAAGGAGGAACTGACTGATAAAACGTTGGCCTTTGCCCTTTCTCCACACGGAGGAAACAAGGGCCGGTTTCAGCTGCTGGTGCTAGCGGGTCAGAGTATCCACGACGTGAACCCACCTTGCTTTGCTTGCATTCTTGCTTCTTCCTTTTAACTGTTACAGTTTCTAACAGCAGAGCTTGACTATTCCACCAATCCTGGCTTATTTGCATCCCTGTGGACGGGCAATATTTAGCAGAAATTTGTGGGTGAATTGTCTCTAGTTGACATTTTTAACTCAGCCACACATTTCTTGCAGCTCTTCCCTTGGCCTTTCGCATGTGATTTCACTGTGTCTCAAACTTTTTTCTAGTACTGGGCTTTACTGTAAATCTAGAAACATCCATTCTATTTGTGTAAAATGAATAGTCATAAGGAAATTCATATCTGAACAATGCAATGCATTTTGATCTAATGGAGAAACCTTTCAGTTCACCCACTTCTCATAAGGGGATTTGATATGCTAAAACCTTGTTCAGGACTAATGAATTATAAGCCATTAAATGTTTTTATCTGAGATTGTTAGTGTTCTCTTAAAAGCACCTGGTTTTCCTCCCCTCTCTCATTTCTGTCTATTCACAGATAGTTCCACTGCATCATTCCTGAAAATGAAGCGAACTCAATACCTAATAATGAAATTAAGCCAATTACAGTTTCTGATAGTGCACCAAAGATACTGCAATTTTCTCCTTTTCATAAAAACTGAGCATGTAGGAAGATGGAGACTAGCGCTCTTTCTCTTTAAAATAAAAGCATTTGGGTAACTTGGCCTTATTTTCCTTGAAACAAATGGCACTTTGTGGGCCATGCAAAAAGAATTTACAGGCATTCAGGCATTCTGTACTTAGTAAGCAGGCAGAGAACCAGTGGGATCAAGTCATATATTCAGTGAAATGCTCGATATCAGACTTGTCAGACAGACACTCCTGGTAAAATCTTTTAAAAATAATTAAACACTAACATGAGGTGAACAGGCTTCTCCTAGTCCAAATTCAAGATGTCCTTTTTTAAGCCCAAATATTCATGTGGGGTTTTCAGTGGGACAGACTTCTTCTGTACAGAGCAAAGGTGAGAACCCAACAGATCTGAAACCAGTATCTCTTGAATCAGATCAAAGGCAAGTAATTACTAATCAAAAAGTGATTGGTGCACAGTTTCTGAAATTCTTTCTAGCACTTCACAAAAATGATTCACCACCCCACAATGGGGAAAGAAGTGGCTTTGTAACAACTGTAGGCTCTCGCAGCAGTTCCAGGTGTGGCTAGTCCCTCCTTCTCCACAGGGAGAGCAAGGCTTTGAAGGAAAAGAGCAGAGCCAAAGTAATGTCAGTGATCTGCCTGAAATTCGAAATTGCACATAACTTAACTGGATGACCTCTGTTTGGGCATTCAGTCTTAGGACTTTTCTGACCTTGACTGACTTCAGCAGTAATACTGTCATACTTGGCTTTTGCAGCTGAAGGCTTCAGAACCAGTTTTGAGCTCATCATAGAATAGAATCACAGAATGCCTAAGGTTGGAAGGGACCTCTAGAGGTCATCTAGTCCAAACCCCCTGCACACGCAGGGCCACCTAGAGCACCTGGCACAGGGCTGCATCCAAGTGGGTCTTGAAGATCTCCAGAGAAGGAGACTCCACAACCTCTTTTGGCAACCCTTTCCAGAGCTCTGTCACCCTCACTGTTAAGAAATTTTTCCTTAAGTTTCTGTGGAACTTCTGATGCTTTAGTTTCTGGCCATTTCCGCTAGTTCTATCAGTGGCCACCACTGAAAAGAGGCGAGACCCATCCTCTTCACTGCCTCCTTTGTGGTACTAATATACACTGATCAGGTCTCCTCTCGGCCTTTTCTTCTCCAGGCTGAACTGACTGACACCCGGGGGACACCACTCAACATAGGCCTCCAGCTAGACTCCGCACCGCTGATTATCACACTCTGAGCTCTGCCATGTAGCCAGTTGCCAATCCACCTCACCATCCACTCATCCATCCCACACCTCCGGAGCTTGTCTAAGACAAGCTCCGGCCCATCCAGAGGTACCTGGACAGACTGGACAACTGGGCAGTGAGAATCAGTTCAGCCTGGAGAAGAGGAGGCTGAGAGGGGATCTAATTAGTGTCTATAAGTGCCTCAAGGGAGGCAGTGAGGAGGATGGGGCTGCCCTCTTTTCAGTAGTGGCCACTGACAGGACAAGAGGAAATGGTCACAAAGCTAAACACCAAAAGTTCCACAGGAACTTAAGGAAAATTTTTTTGACAGTGAGGGTGACAGAGC
>JAUBNY010000023.1:537212-568052 GCA_032275445.1 Crypturellus soui | reverse complement strand
TTCCACAGGAACTTAAGGAAAATTTTTTTGACAGTGAGGGTGACAGAGCACTGGAACAGGCTGCCCAGAGAGGTTGTAGAGTCTCCTTCTCTGGAGATCTTCGAGACCCGCCTGGATGCAGCCCTGTGCCACGTGCTCTAGGTGGCCCTGCTGGAGCACGGGGTTGGACTAGATGACCTCTAGAGGTCCCTTCCAACCTTAGCCATTCTGTGATTCTATGATTCTATGGCAGTGCAGCCCTCTGGGGTATCAGCTACTCCTCCCAGTTTGGTATCATCAGTTGTGAGAGACGGTGTCAAAAGCCTTGATGAAGTCAAGATAGATGACATCCACTGCTCTCCCCTCATCTATCCAACTAGTCATTCCGTCATAGAAGGCTATCAGGTTAGTCAAGCATGATTTCCCCTTGGTGAATCCATGCTGACTACTCCTGAGCACCTTCTTGTCCAATATGTGCCTGGAGACAATGGCCAGTATGAGCCATTCCATCACTTTTCCAGGGCTCACTCGCCCGTTGTTGCCTGGATCCTCCTTCTTGCCTTTTTTGAAGACTGGAGTGACATTGGCCTTCTTCCAGTCCTCCAGCACCTCCCCCATTCTCTAGGAGCTTTCAAAGATGATGGAGAGTGGCTTAGCTATGACATCCGCCAGCTCACGCAGCACTCTGGGGTGATACTCTCTGGTACTCTGAGTGGTACTCTGGTACTCTGACCAAATCTTCCTCTATTCAGGGCAAGTCTTCCTCTCGCCCTTAGGGCCTGGGATGCTAAAGGGTTGCCCTTGGCTTTGCCCTTGATGGACTGCCTTGCCCTTCATCATCATCATCATCATCATCATCATCATCATCATCATCATCATCATCATTTTTTTGAGATCATGATCATAATTTCTCCTATTGTTCATAAGTTCAATTTTTTATTTATACTGGTCTATTCATAATTTCTCTTAATAGATCCTTGACTTACCTTATCCATCTGATGACACTGGCTGCGCATGCTAGGACCTACAACAACCTATTGACAAAGTTGTGGGACCTATTGCTCACACTTCAAACATTTGCTATCACTTTTCTACTCAGGAACGAATGTGGTATTACATTTTTTGCTTCCTCACCTCATGCTACATTGGCCACAATACAGCTCCATACTTATTTGAGGCTGAACAACAATGCCCTATTACACATCAGTTCTGAAGCTCTGTTGCTCAACCTGGAGAAATACATGAAATATTCAAGAAAACACTCATCTTTGAGTTGGTTAACAGTTTTGTAAACAGTCTAGAGAAAGATTATCACCAACTGAAAGAAGAGTTTTAAAATCTGTCCTCCCTAAAGTAGACATCCCTGTGTAGAACCACAACAGTCACTTACCTATCTATCTTCCTTATAAATGCTCAAATAAAATTATTTTAGGCTATACCTGGTAGGAAACTTGAGGAGGTCATGAGTGACCTTGTCCAGGCTAAACATGTTAGATCTATTTTCTAAAAGTTCAGACAGCAATCAATTAATATTATGGTACCCCATCAACATTCTACAGTCCCTATGCTGCCAGTTTGCTCTAAAGAGCGAATGTGTTTGACTGACTGAGTTATCAGCACACTGAATATTATATAAATTGGTAGTTGGCAACTTTTTGCGGACTCTGATATTTTCCACTGAAAGTACTGATCCCTGAAGAGTGAATTTAACTCACAGACAATAGCCTTGCTTTTCTCAGTTGCCTTTCTTGGATGGCTCAGAAATACTCTAATCGTGGGCTGAAAATCACAGATACATATATATATATATATATGTTCATATGTGACTCTGTGTGTGAAATAGTGTCAAGTCAGATTCCCTAATGAACACATCTCTCCCTTCTTCTCTTTATTAACCTCTTTCAAATAATAAGTCAGGAGTATCTCTTCATACCACTCTAATGGGAACGTACTGCCAAGGAACACAATAGTACATGTGCTCAAGCCAGGAGTTCAGAAGATAAAAATACTTTCACCTGCAAATGATATCTGCTTACTTGGTACAACTGCAGATCAGTTTAGCTTGTGCTGTATCCTCTTTATCAAATAAATTAGAATAAATTGAAAGGGCTGATCATCTCATTAAATGGGTCAGAAGCACTCCTACAGAGCCACTCCGATTGAAACACAGGAACTTCAAACACTTTGGCATGTAGTTTCCAGAGGAAATTCACAGTCAAGGTTAACCTAGCCCCATTAATTATACAGTTAGTAAGTGACTTAAATAGATGTCAAGTACTACTTCTGTCCCTATGGATAAGAGTTAACAATTAAAATGAATATTGTCCCTGGCATCTTGTTTGTTTTCAGCTCTCTTCCTAGCCATATTTCTGACATTTAAATTAACAAAAGTAACATGCTGAGATCCTTGTGACACTGGTAACCAGCCCTGAACCGCTGTACAAGCCTCATAGAGGGCAATAACCTCTGTCCGAATGGGTGGTCATCAAGAGGCTGAGGACAAAACTGAGAATGCTTGTGCCTCTTCTAATCACAGCTCAAGATCCTTGGTATTAGTCTGTATATTAATATTGCATACATTAACATTCAAAAACACATCTCAATAAGGAGATTAGAGAAAACTACAAGGATTTGAAAGCTACTACCTCTGCAAGGCAAGACAATTCCTGAAATTCCTGGTCCTTGCTTTCAAACCCATACTGCTAAATACAGGATGACCAGTTTTTCAGAACCAGGTAGCATATTTGCAATACAGGTGACTGCCATGCTGTATTGCTGCTTATTGATTGTTACAAAGAATGAGAATACCTCATCCTTCAATGCATCTTGTCAACAATATGCATCTTTCTAATTGCAATGGATCTTGTCAACAATATGCATCTTACTAATTGCCAAGCTAGATGATTTTCACTGTGATTGCAGTATGTATGATCAAGTTCTTCCACTGACAGCCCACACAGAAAGCAAATGGAAAAGGTAATAAGCAATGCTATGTTGTTTCATCTGGCTTCCACCTACTAACATAGCATGGCTCACTGATTCTCTGGTGAAACTGCCTAAAATAGAATTTGGGGCTTATTTTTTAAAACTATTGCTCAGTCTTCATGAATGGCAGTTTGTAAACCTTAACTTAAAAGATTATCTCCAAGTTCTGTACTGGTGCCAAGTCTTTTAAACATCCATATCAATGAAATACAATTCATATCTGGTCTACCTCATAATTTCTCTTAATAGGTCTCTGACTTACCTTGTCTATCTGATGACACTGACTGCCTACATTAGGACCTGCAACAACCGATTGACAAAATCATGCAACCTACAGCTCACACTCTTCAAACATTTGCTATCACTTTTCTACTCAGGAAGGAATGTGGTATTACATTTTTGGCCTCCTCACCCCATGCTACATTGGTCAAGATACAGTCCATACTTATTTGAATAACAGGCTCAATAACAGTGTCCCACCACACATCGGTTCTGAAGACAGTGGAGCAGAAAGCACCATGAGTATCACCTTGCTTGACTTTCTGCTATGTTTGAAGCTCTGTATTTAGTCCTTGTCCAACTTATCCAATATTCTGATATCACATATGGTCAGCTTTGTTATGTTGTGTTATTTTGACAGCAGGAAACACAACCTTCCAGGAAGTGACCTCTTGAGAATATTTCTGTCTGACAACCATGTTTAATGATGGCGTCTTCCTACATTATTTCCACATTGCTTGAAACTAAAATGCTGCAACCAGACCCTGTTTGGGCACAAGGAGAATCAGAACAGCAGGTGCACATGAGGATTTACAACACACAAACTCTGCTAACCAGTGCTGGGTGTGAAGTGCACCAAATCCTGCCTCTGAAAATGCTTCTGTTTGTGATATGACCAGAGATGCATATACTAGTGCTGCTAGTAATTTATATGAGCACTCTATCACTGAGCCTGAGAAACAACTGAAACAAGCCAAAATAAAGAGATGCTTTCAAAGAGATCTAGGAGATAACAAAGCCATTATGATTTAGAAATGAAAATTACTATTCAGCCAGTCAATATCTCAGTCTCCTTTCTCAATAGCATGCAGATTATGTACCCCAGCATGTAACTAACAGGCTGCATATTCTGTTAGGTGGTTGCATTTTCGTACTTAATCGTTTTAGTATGTTGTCAGGTCCACAGGCATTGAGCATATCATTTTCTTTAAGGAGCCTCAGGAGTCCTGACTGTTCAGGGATGTTGCTCGCAGTAAAGCTGGCATTTCAATTTACAGTGTGCTAACTACTTTATACTGCCTCCCCCATCAGTGCTCATTTGAAAGCACAGAGGCATTAATTGCAGAGGTGGAAGGTGAGAGAAAGAGGCGTCTCTACTGATACTTAATAGTTGGTGAGCTAAAACAAGAAACACACACGTCTTTTGTATGAATCATTTTGTTTTCACCTTACTGCAATATTATTTACAATTATGTATGGAAAAATGACCACAAATTGTAATTTACCCATAAATTACTATAGTAGAACTACAGATGTGCTCAAAATTACACAAATCTTAAACCTTATCTGGACTGAGACCTGCAGTACCAAGCGGAAATACGATAATGAATAAAGTCTTTTTTTTTAGATCGCTAGACTTCTCTGATCACATCAGGTATTCATATCGATACACATGTACATCTGCAATGTTGTACAGGGATTGTTCACTATAGAACCAGAAGCTCTAAACATCTTCCTATTTCTACTGTTTATTACCTGCAATTGTGTCACTTTGTATTTAGGAAGAATTTATCTGAAATCAGTGTTCAGCTGATAAACTCTTCCACATGAATCATGTTAATGTCTGTTGCTATTTACAGAACAATGGAGATTATCAAGATGAATAGAGAATAGGAATGACCCTTTTTACTCATCAGAATGTAGTTTGTTCTGTGATTTTTTACACTGGGAGCCTCACAGTAATTATTGAAGCATATAACCATACTGTGAGGCTCCCAGTGTAAAAAATCACATGTGCAACTCTTAAGGAATAGGGGTAGTTCTTGAAGTAGGAGGATTTGACTGGTCCTCTACATTATTAAAACACACATTAAATTATGCAAAATGAAGCATGGAAGAACTTAGCAGCAGCACTTATCAAAACAACAATCAGTATGTGTTGATTAACTTTATTAACTAGTCTACTTCAGAGAGGGTTTTCCAGAGTAGTTTTAATGCAGCATTTGTAATTTGCTCTAAAAAATGTGTTTGGATTTCAAATAGGGACTTTTTTTCTCTTTACATCTGCCAGAACACATTTATTTATGCATAAACGAGACTTTTACAAAGGACTTCTTTTTTTTTTCTTGATATTTTTTAGGGACTGGCAACTGTAAATACAAATGTGAAATACTTAGGACCAGATTCTTAAATTCTTGCTCCATTTAAATAGCACCTTGTTTCCTAACTAACTAGAGTGAGATACTGTGCAGTCTATCAGAATATTGTTCTGAATGGTTTGTTGATCACTGACTGTCTTTCTTTTCCACCATCAGATGCTAAACAGCTACAGGAGGTTGTTTTAAAACTGATTACAACAAAATCAAAGCAGAATCCACTGATACAGTTTTGATAACAAAGGCTGAAGCCTGATATCATTATTCATGTGACAACTGGCTCATATTCAAGTCACAAGCCTTTCTACATATAATCTATCTCACAAGCCCTGAGAAAGACCTGAAGACATAGTAACACTGCCCACTTCTACTCCATTATTTGAATATTCAATTAATAGAAGGCTATAAATGGCTTATTATGTGACATTAATGGCTAAGCTGGGAGTAGCATGTGCAGTTTCTGTAAGCCCACAATGAATGACTTGTGACAAGCCAGATCTATGTGTAAGGACATGAGGAGGGGCAAAACAAATATTCTTGACTGTAATCGACTATTAAAATGATTGAAAGTCAGTGGGCTTCCAGCCTGTAGGCAGAGGGAGTTTTATTTCATTTTTTCCTTTCCTAAAGATAGCAAGAAACAGAGAATGTGATAACAGTGTGGAGACTACAGCTCTTTGGAGGACTCAGGAACGCTTTATCTGTGGAATGATTTCAGTGAGTTCATTTCACAAGCAAAAACAGACTAAACAAGGATTTCTGTAGTGGTTACTGCTCCTGGCTGTAGCTGCTGTACTGCTCGCTCTTTGAAGGAGGCTGTTGCTCCAACAGCAAGGATAACTTGAGCGGCTGTCTAACATCTCCACCCCCTTTACATCCTGTATGGGTTTGTAGGTGAAAGAGTGCACTGAAATCAGAGCTGCTTGCTGGCAACGGATGGACTGCAGTTACTTGCACAGTTTCTCTTGCTGCCTGTTCCCTTCACCTTTCTACTGTATCTACCCAACAGGTCCCTCTTTAGAAAGGCAGGTACAGACATAGGGAAGTGGTAGCAACTTCTGCTCTTTCAGCTTAGCTTGTCACCTTGGATCAATCAACATCAGTACAGCACAACCATGCCTATAAACGATCCACCACTGCTGGCATGAACAAACACCCTAAGTCGGACTTTAATTTCACAGAATCACAGAATGGTTGAGGTTGGAAGGGACCTCTGGAGATCATCCAGTCCAACCCGCCTGCTCCAGCAGGGACACCTAGAACATATGGCACAAGGTCGCGTCCAGGTCTCAGAAATCAATCTCATACTATAATATAGCTTTGAACAAACAGAATGGGTAGAGATGCATGTGCTTCTGTTAATTAAGATAATGTTATCCATCTCATAGTGTTTAGATAGTGGTAGTTCACACAACTGCGCCCTGATTTGGATAACTTCTGAGTGCACCGAAGTAAATTGTCCATGTCCTGATGACAAGACCTAGATCTAGAAAAGCCCTAGAAAGAATTTCTATCTAATATTCACTGCCTTGTATCCTGGAGCAGGGGTGGCTCACATGCCACTGGTATGGAAGGTAGGAACAATGATTTCAATACACTTGGCCCACCACCATATTATGTATAATATATGTGTATATCTCTATGTGTGTATGTATCTATATATATATATATATACACACACACACGCAAATATATTTGCATTATTACTGGGTAACAGTAAGTTCTGTGTCAGTGGGAGGCTTGTTAAGTGTGCTTGAAAGGATCTATTCAACTCTGAGCAAGTAAAATTTTCCTTTTCCCTGTCCTAGAATATTTTTTTCTTTGCCATTTAAATATTTATTCTGGATTTTGGAAGGGATAAAATCAGCTGAAAGAAGGAAAATACTGCCCCAGACATGAGGAGTGTAACAGAATGGGAATGGGAACAAGGTTAAGGACAGAAAAGCAGAACAGGGCATTTTTCATGAAGAACTCCTAAGTGAAAGGGTTTCTACTTCAAGACCACAATGAATCAAAACTGCTGATCATATAGTACAAAGAACAAAGACCACAGGTTTCCAAATTGTCTGACTCAGAAGAACATGACTGGAAGTCAAAAGGCCACTTAGCTCAAGAGCTGGGACAGTAGTCAGTAGCAGATCTTTGAGAAAGAATAAAGGAATGGCAAACAAAGAGTGATATTTCTGCTGAGTTTTTCCTCCAGTTTCCTTAAGACTACAAGGCCATTTTGAAAGGGTCTTTTCCTTCTATTTAACTCCTTTCCCAGATAATTCCAGAGCCTCAGTGGTCTCAAAACCAAGGCCGGAGAAACTATTGAAAATTTTTGCCCACTGCAAACATTTGCTTTTGCTCCTTATTAGTCAGTATTAATCCAGAGAAAGCCCTTTCCTTTTATCCAATGAGAGCTTAATTTCCATAAGGGTCTTTTGGGAGAGTGGCTTTTGAAAACACAATTTACTTTACAGATAACCAGGGAATTCTTAAATGTGGCCTCACTGACTCCTTCAGAGTGTTTTGACAGATTTATGAGACATGACACCCCTCCAGAAAAGCCCTAGTGCTTATCTTTGTATCCTCTAGTATAAATTCCACTGATTTGCATGGCATGGAGGTCATACAAACAGGTCCCCAAATCACAACAGGAATTTTCCCTCTCAGTGAAGGTAGATTTGAGCAAAAGAGATAGGGAGAAGTCAGAAACCTCTCTAAATAGCTTTAAATCATGTTAAGTACTCTGGGACAAGTCAGTCCCATAGTATTAACAGTGAGAACATTTTGGCATCAGCAAGCAGACTGAGATTGTGTCATAGCAGGAATTATTGTCAGCTTGATGAAAACTTTTTTCATCAGAAAGCTTTCTCCCAAGGAAAATTTTTGAGCAACAGAAACCCTGCTGGAAACCCCTGTGGTACTGTGACTCTGGGACAGTCACCCCTGCCACTCCATCCCTTCCTGGTACTGCACCGCTCTGGCCTTTCCAGGCCTCCTCCCTCATCAAAGGGATGTTCATCAGCGCAAAGAGGGTGACAAACTCACCCTCAGATATCCAAGCCCAGCATTCATCTTAGCTAGAGATGATTATTTCAAAGTTCCAAAATCATCTGACAAACCACTTTCCTAACACACAGCCTAAATGCTCTGTCTTTAATACCTTTTATAACAACTTGGGAAATGCAAGATTATCTACACGGAGGACATCATTGCAAGTTATGTTTGATTTTATTCTGCACCTGCAATCAGACAGGTGGACAGCAGAAAGAAAGGCAGATGGTAGGTCTTTGTACTAGTAAGATTCAGGAGAAGTTGTTTGGTTTCAGATATTAGCAAAGGTTGCTTTTCATATTATTATTTTATATATTTCTGTTAGCATCTAACAGAGATTGGTGATCCAGTGCCTGAGACTCAGCACACACCTTACACCAAGAGTCTTTCTCTAAAAGGATTTAGACAGCATCTGCAGGTGATTAGGCAGACAAACAGGGCCTTGAGAGGGCAAGGGGACAAACTAAGTACGGCCAGAATGTGTCTGCTTTATCTAATACTCCCCATGACCACAATCATAAGTGCTAATATTTGTATTTTGAATTCTGAAGCCTGGATGAATCCACTTTCCAAACAAGCCTCCAAGGTGCAGCTACATGCACATGCACTTTTGCACAAATGTGTTTCCAACTTTCTTCATAAAGCTATCCTTCCAACATCCCCTGCTAATAGCTGTCTTCTGAACTTTCTTCTGCTTTCAGTAATGAGCTTCCATGTCATTCGTGATACAGGGCTTGCTAGCTAGATCCAGTGGGGAGCACAAATGTAAATCCAAATACTCTGTAGCTTTCAATTATCACTGCTGGACTTTTATGTGTCTTGCCCATGATTTTGAAGAGTTTATATATAGGCCCTGTATAACTTCGACTCACACTCCTGTTTTACTTTGCCTAAAATCCTTATACAGTTTTTTTGTCCATTATCACTATTTTTTCCTTTTATTTTGGTATAACTGCTTTTTGCTCCTTTTTCTTTCTCTCACACACACTAGATTTCATTTCATCCTCATTTGTTGGCTTTTTTATATCTGTTCAGCTCTGTAAGCAATTCTTTTCTCTGCTAGCTTTCTCCTAATACTCTCTCCTTTCCCTCTTTTCTCTCCCCAAATTGAAGTTTTTTTCTTCTTTTCAAGCACAATTGTTCTGGAGAGCAGAGACAGCCATGCTCAGGCTGCATGCATTCGGGCCAAAAGCATGCTATTATTTCATTAAAATGACTGCTACTCATGATGGGATGTTTTGATGGTGTTTCCCCTGTTCTTGCTAGCTGAAGTTACAGTCCAGTTGAGATGAAGGGGACTGGGAAGAGGAAGCAAGTGTTGCCTGAAAATCTGAGGAGCGCTGGCAACAGTAAAGAGCAATTCATCCCAAGACAAAAGTATGCTGATTTACAGATTAACGTAATTTTACTATTTTTGAGACTGCCAGAGTGTGTGACCTTAACCATAAACAAAAAGAATGGAAATAACATTTAAAATGGAAAGCTATGTACATGGTTCCTGTTACGTCACTCCCTCTGGCAGAAAAAGCAGGAAGACTGTTACTCAGATTTCTCAAGACATTAAACATGTGGCAGTTGTCTTAAATGTTGTTAATACAACTCTGAATTTGTCTTCTAAAGAGTAACTACGCTGCCCTTTATTTTCTGTGTTTGGAAAGTGTAATATCTCCCTTTGCATTTTTCCCACTCAAAATGTATTTACTATGAAGAAATTTTCCAGTCTAATCATTTAAAGAAGGTTATTCAAAGGAGATGAAGTATCAGCAGTGCTAAATGTATGGGGGAGCTAGACAGTTACGTATGTCAAGCTGCTTGTGTGAGTAAATATTTGCTGGATAAGGTCCTGTATTTGTTAAGTTTAATATGATGGTATGAACAGAGAACATTAAAATTTACCATAAAAATTGCAAAACTTTTCACCCAACCAAAGAACATTTTAACCTTCATCCACCCCGTGAAAAGCAGCAGGTCATTAAAAATTCAGAACATTGTCTACAGTATAAAAGAGGGTTGTTAAAAGGTCCCACGGACTGCAACTATAAAACATGAAAATACTACCACTCTTCTAATTTCCTTTCACTAACTATTCTTTTCCTACTTGCTTTTCAATTTTGGAGATACTTATAGTCAGCATGGCAGTTTCTAAAACCGATCTCCCACATGTCTTCACTGTGGTTACAACTCTGTCTTAGATCATCAGTTGATATCAAACCTTCTGTCTTTGTTTAAATCAAGCAGGAGGTAAGGGCTGTTTGGAAACTGCATTGATTTAACAAGAGTAGCAAACAAAATGCAGGGCGAAAAAAAGCAAGAAAGGGTTTTAATACATGTACTTCTTTGGCTCGCAAGTGGCTGTCTGTCTCCCGTAGAGTGCCATACATCTGTTCCAGCTCTCTTTTCTCATATCCCAGGATTATCTGTTCTGTCTCAGAGCTGTGACTCTTGGATCTATAATGCAGTGTTTGACATCAGTTTGGCTCATGGGGTATTTTCTTTACCATTATAAGTTAATTCACCTTTTGAAAAAGTAGTGTCCTACTTTCAAATGAAATTGTTTCTTTAAAACAGATCACCCTTGTCCACCTTGTGCCTGAACACATATCCTTTTGCCTGCTTTCACAATAAAATCTCTGCTACCCTGAAATAATTTCAGACAGGCATCATACCACATTAGATCGTCTGCCTCAAGAGCTGTGTTAAAGACCGGCAAACTCATTTTAATAGTGCAGCAACTGACCTAACCCTTAACATTAACATCAGAAGAGCACTGGACTGAAGTAAGTTCAGTTAGCCCTTGCCTGTTCCCCTCATCCACAAATAATTTTACCTACCTCAAAACATCTTGGTTTTAGAGAGAACAGTGAAGTAAGGTAAGAAATCATTGCTCTTTTCTTTTGACTGAAGTCAACAGGCACAAGCATTCCCTAAGGCAGCCTTGTTACCATATTTTCATCCCAGTCTCTGAAAGAGGGGAGGGTACAACTTCCTAGAAATGTCAAAAACTACAGAAAAGGTTCAAGAAAACAAATGCGAAAATGCAAACTTTACCAGGTTCACCATCACTGTGTGATAGATGAGAAGACATTTTCTTTCGTTTTTTTTTCCTTTTTTATAATTTCAGAACAATAAGAAAACAATGCAGCCAGTAGAATGAAAATGAAAAATTTATGACTTTTCCTAGCTATATTAGAGACTATTATGTGAAAGCCCTTATGCAAATACTTAGTGGAAATTTATGTATAATATTATCCTCTGGCAGCATTCTTTTTCTGTCTTTCTGTGTGTAGCAGTCAATTAGAGATTATTTTACATGCTCATCTATGAACAGAAATGGAAAATAAAGGGAGTTTCCCTGTGTGATTCTTTTTAGCACTGGAAATACATTTGCTTTTCTCCAGTTTTCATAAGTACTAAATCATATTGTAGCATTGAAGATGGTGGGAGTCTTGCCTGTATTCTCTGTCAGGACTGGGCCTATTGAAATTTCTGACTGAAAAATAAAGACCCCAACACAAAAGTATGCAAAACAGAGAAATGATATTCGGACGTAAAACCACAAAACTAACTTTGCATTTTGTCTATGAATACCAGAAAAGCATATGATGAAAGTTTAGCAGTTCCTTGATAGGAGCATTCTTGATGACTACACGTATCTGTCATGAAGATGGAAGTCACATCTCACAGCCCCTACCAGGGCAAGATAGCTACTGGTGCTTATAGAAGATCTGTTAAGAGTAAAGACTGTGTCATTCCTATTATCCCTAATGTGACCATGAATATTTATTTTTTATGCAAGGCATCAAACCACAGTCCACTGGAGTTAAGAGGTCTTCTGTTCACTTTAAGTGCTTTGGGTATGTTGCATACGTGTTTTATATGCCATAGGGAAAACATACATTGGGATTTAGACACAGAGTGTGTACCAGGAACAAGGGTTGGATTGAGTTGCACTAGTTGTTCTCTTGGTCTTGGCTTTTCCCTTCCAGATGCTTGTTTCTAGTGAGCAAGATACACATCAAAGTAATTGTCCTACTACAGTTAACTGCTGAATCAACTTTTCCTGAATGCTTCTCTTCCTTTGCAATATTTGGCACTCCAAATGGGTCAATATTGGTCAGCCAAATTAGTGCTTTCTCTAACTTACATTTCATGAAACACGCTGGAGATTTAAACAGGACAGAAACAATTACCCCCAAAAGGGCCCAACGCTGCTTACAGGGAAGGCTGTTCTTGAGGGTTGTGTTCTGCAGCTGCTTGTTTGCAAGGTGATTGATGCCTCAGCTGCAATGTTCAGTGCATGCAAATGAATAACCTTGAAGAAGGGCCTTAACTCTTGATAGTGTGGCTGGATTTGTGTGAACATAGGCACCGTGCTCTATTCTGTATTCACTCATACTGTGAGAAAATGTTGGCATTAGCTTTGCTCCTGAAGAGCAGCAGTGAAATGGAGCTCCAGGAGCCAACAGAGCTAATAGATGCATCTTGAGATGTGGACAGCCTGGGACATGGTGAATTTTAGTATGTCTGGTTGAGATCGTAAGAATTTCTCATTTGCTGAACTTCTACAGCTGCTACCCTGCCTCACCTGCCAGCGCGACTGTTTCGGAGACTGGTTTTGATTTTCCTCTGCATCTCGGCGTAGTACGCGCGCCGGCAAGGCTGCAGCTCTTAAGACCACTTTACAGCACAAGGGCATATTTTAAAGATGACAGCATTACGAACTGTTCCAAAGGAGCTATTTGGCTTTTAAGATGACTGCTCTAGAAAGAATTCTCTGGCTTAACAGCACGAGGAAAAGGGCAAGGGAAATACAGATGCTGCAATCTGGTTAAGGAAATGACAAGCTCCTGTGCTGCAGTACTTAAGTGTAGTCTCCAGCCGACACCGTTTATGAGCTGTTACATACAGCTGCAATCACACACAGGCTCAGGGCCCTTTCTATGGGGCTCACATTTGTTTCCACATTCACTTTGTAAATGTGTTTGTAATGTGGTGCAAATGGTAGCAAATGGACATTAAATGAGGCTTGTAGTGGCCTGATCCTTTGTAAATATATGCACTATTATAAAAGCAAATAATAAGAAGTCAAACTAAACAACAGCAGCCCCAGCAGCAGAAACCAGTGAAAAAAGGAGTTGTATACTGTTGTTTTACATACAGCATTTTGAAATGTGGGTTTCCTGTTTAAACTGCCTTCACTCCAGCCTCAACTTCTCTCTCCATACTAAACCTGCAACATATTTTATATTGCCATGGATACTTTGGACAGAAGACAGTGAGCACTAGCAATCTATTTTTCCACGGGAAGCTATTCCAGGAACCTGTCCCACACTGCAGTGCTCATGTGTAGTTTTTGCTCAATAGCATGCAATCTTTTTGAAAGGGTATGACTAGCTGGTACTGCAGCTACCCGTTTTTAAGCTTGGAAGAGGCCCAAAGCTTTACCACTCTCCAGGATAATTATTACTTACTGCATTTTGCTATCATTTGCCACTGCTAGGAGTTTGCACCCTCCTAAGCAGGGTGGGATGGATTGCAACAGGAAACAATCTTTAGGGTGCAAAGAAGAAATGAGAATTGACGATCTGAGGGACTAAAATCCCATCAAACCACAATGACAGCCAAACAGAAGTCAGCACAGAGCAACTGCAGAGAGTTTAAGGTATCGCAGGTGCAGAAAGGGAGTAACAGGCAGCAATCCTTGTGAGATAAGCATCTCATCTAATACAAAAAAAAATCAAAATAGTAAATAATTAAAGAAAATGATCAGGATCTTACGAGTACTTAATGGTAAACTTTTACTTGCCACAGAGGACAAGAATAAGATCTGTTATTTCTCAGTATCTGTTCCTCTTTTGCTTCTTCTCTAGCAATTTGACCCAGTGTCTTTTGTCCCTGCCAGTGGTGGACTTCCTCCAGGGTGACATTCAATTACAGACTGCAGCATTATTTGAATCCTTCATAACACCGTACTCTGCTCCAGACAATATCAGGGTGTTATCAGGCTTTTTGGATAAGAAGGCAGCGGGGCTCCCGAGCTGGTGCCCGGGAGTCCCCTCCGCTCGGAGCCCTGAGGCCCAGGCTGCCCCGTGCCAGAGCGGGCGGGCTGAACTCCAAGCTGCAGCGGGTGCCGCAACCTCCTCCTCCTCTCCCTCCATACGGGGCACAAATAATCCTTTCCCTGGAGCAAGCTTTTCCCTCACCTCCCCTTCCAGCATGCGGAGGCTGCTCAGCAGACAAGCTCTGCCGGCCGCGGTGCTACCCGCAGTGGGTCAGCAGATGAGGAGCGCGGCGGGCGCGTGCGGCCCGGCCCGGCACGGCAGCCGCCTTCCCCAGCACCGGCACCGGCAGGCCGAGCGTGGCCACGTCCCGGCGCCCGGCAGAGCAGAGGGGCAAGAAGCCCCGCACGGCACCTCGGCCTGCGCGACGTTGTGCAGGACACGGCACAAACACTGGCGCTCAGGTAGTGACAGATACTTAGTGTATATGTACTTAGTGTATCTTCGCCATCTTGAGCTTGGAGTATTTCTTTACACTTCAGATTCGGCTTCTTGGGAATGGCGATACCCTGCGAGACAAGATCTGCTTTTCAGAACCTACAGAGTTATTGCAGAGAGCTGAAAACTTTAGCTTATTTTCCAGGCCATTTTTTTTAACATGTCTTCCATATACTCTGCTGTCTTTGGCCAAAGGAATTTTGGGGTGCGCAGAGAGATGTCGCTTCATGCAGTGTTATATAGCTGTTTGAGACCTTCCTTTTACTGCATGCAATTCATCTATCTATGTCAAGTTTTAACAAATAAGGTTACAAATTCTTAGAAATGTACACAATTTGCCAATATCTGCACAAATTCTCATGTTACCATTTATTAAAGATATAAATCTCTACAAAGAGTAGTTAGTTATTCTGCTTTCCTTTCAGATGCTACAATTCTCCCTGCTGCCGTTCTAGCAGAGGTGGGGTTTTTTTTTCCTTCCTTGTTTGATCACATCAAATATATATCAATACCCAAGTGAAAACTCCTTTTAAAATCCTTAAAAAACTCTGCTACTAAATCATTATGCCCAGCTTATTTAGCTTCACAAAGGGCATACCCACTCCTTTTTCTATAGGTGAGCTTGCCAAAATGGGCCCTTCGTAAGTACTGCTCACCTTGGGTTCTTGCCTTCTGAAGAAGGAAAGCTTTTCTAGCAAGGATGCCTCTTCTTTTAATCTTACCAGCAACACATTTTAAGTAAGTGGCCTATAGCATTGTCTCCCAAATATTTCTGAGAATTACTTTTAATTGGTCACCTAGTGGCAATCCCTTCAGCCACTATGGGCATCAGTTGGATGAATCCAAACTGTTTCCCACCAGATCTGTCACGGAGTGTTCAGACCATCTATCACTGCTATAGCAGAACAGGTAAGTTGAGATAGCAGAACATCGACATCATATAGCATATATTCTCCCATTCTAACAATACTGTTTTATTACTCTTGTTTAGGCTGATAATCCTGCCACTTAAATCTCCCATATCAGATTTAATGCTACATATCCCCCCCTCTTCACATCTCAAATTTTAGAGATTTGCTTTTTTTTGAGATCTGGGCAGTGCCAATACACCCAAGTCTTCCCTGGGAACTGGGCTGCTTTTTGTCATTATCCTTTGTTAGCCGCTGTGCTTTCTTTCTTCCCATGGTGACCACTTCTGATACTACCAGCACAGTCTGCTATTCTCTGTTAAGCTTTCCGAGTATTTTTTTCTTTTGTGGGGGTGGGAGAGTAGGAGGAGAGCTAGGACAGCTTTTCATAGTGGTCTCCTAGCTAGGCTCTCCACTCCACCAAGAGAAAGGGAGCAACGATATTTGCAGATCACGTCATCTCCTCCTTAAAGAGCCTATTTGAGCAGCCATCTGCTCCTGCAACCCCCAGTGGTCTCTGACAAGCCATTTCTAATGCACTCACGAGGTCAAAACTACTCCAGTTGACTTTAGCAATTTAGAGAATGCAGAAACATGTAGCTTGGGCATTTTGTTGCAGGGCTGTGCAAACAGCAGTTCCTGAAGCACATGCACAGGCAGTGACAAGTTAAATTTGAAATCTGCACAGGATCATTTGTGTCACATTCTTTTCTTGCTCACAGCTATTTCTCGTCCTTAAACAGCCAGAATTGCTCTGAAGGGAATGAGCACTTAGGTGGCAACTTCCTGTTTCACCCCAGTGCGAAGGGCACACAGCAGGGACAGAGTCGTCTTTTACTCTCTGCTCATTCCAGACTGAAATACAGATCCTCTGAAACAGTTTCTACTGTCCCCACGACGGCAACCAAGGCCATGCTCCCAGCTTTGACAAGGCTGACATCTTTGATCCACTGCAGAGGCACAAATTCACTTATCTTAGAGCAGCAGGTAGTCTAATGATGTGACTACTGGCACGGGATATAACATATTAAAGTTCCAAGTCTCTGTTACTGCTAATTTATATCAGAACCACAGTCATGGAGAGTATACTATTTGACAATCTGTGCCATATGATCATGGCACAGATTGTGCCATGGCCACCTGAGTCCCGATACTGAGAGATGACAAGCAGAAAGGGACAATAAAATGCCCAAGTTACAGCAAGAACTTCTCATGCAGGGAAAAAGAAAGAGGAAATCTGAGGTCCAAATTCCCTGGCGAAACAATTTCATTTTAAGAAACTGAACATCCAATAGACCAGAAGAGAGAATTTATGCTCCTACTGGCTATTTCATTAAAAATCTCCTAGGCTTGTATGGGAATGGGAAACATTTTGAAATCCCAGAAGCTTAAATGAAACTTAAGATTTTTTTCTCGTTCATTGTTTTCTCCCTCGTGAAGCAAAAGTGAACCACAGGGCTGGCATTCAGAATGCCTGGGTTCAATTCCTACCTCTCCTGGAGGCCTCTCATTAAATTCCTATTCTGCATTCTTCCATTTTCCTCTTCACTCATCTCTGCCTACACAGTTCTGTCTCTGTGTTATGGTGCCTTTTACACAGGGTCCTGAATTCAGACAAACCTTTTACCCTTTCTTAGGAGTATGTTGTGACTTTACAGAATTTTAGATAGTATTGAGAAGTAATCTGTCATGCTTGGCCCATATTTCCACCATTCATATTGGAATGGAATTATCATACAAGATCTGAAATTGAGCAGATCTACTAAGCCACCAATACTCAGAAGGATACAGAACTTTTCAACTGCCTCAAATAAAATTACTGCCTCAAGTAAACTTGCTACCTGAGGTCTTGATTATAAACCTTGGTTCAAGAAAACACTTAAGACTCTGTTTCAGTCCCCGTTTTGGAGAATTTGATAACAAACCTTCCCATGCAAGAATGTTTTTTGGAATCATAGGAGCATGTAGTAGTCTGATCTGCAAATGCTCTAAAAGTATGTAATATTGACCTTAAACCTAATGATAGATACTGACTGTGGTAAAGCTGCAAGCTGGATTTGAGCTTTATTCCTCCCTAACTGGCAGAGCTGGTATTTTATCTGAGACCACTTCAAACAATCCTCTTGGCCCACTGTGGGTTTCCACCCCTACATTCGCGCTGGATTCTGCAGTTACACGGCTGCAAGCGGAGTTAGGCTTAGCTTGTTGATCTGCCAAACATCCATCAATCAAAAAGGAAAAAAAAAGGAGAGAAAAAAAAAAGATAAAGATTAGTTTTCTCTCAGGCCAGGAAGTTGAACCATTTCACCCTGTGGCCACACAGTTGATAGACCCAGAGGAAGAAAGAGCGCGGGAAGCTACAGTCGTAGGTAAAGGATGGGAACTGCTCCTGTTTTACAGCCTGCAGTCACACTGTGTAAGGTGAAACTGCACCCTTGGTTGCTTAGGGAGATCTTTGATAAGTTTCTTTCAAATGGCACATTAGCTAAAGTACTCCACAGTACTAACGTGCATCACGCCCGGGTGTTGCTACAGGGGAGCTCTGCCATCCAGACTTCACTGAGCGGCTGGGTCAGCTGAACATTCACTGCTGCTGCCTCTGCTACTTCCTTTTGCTTAGCCACCACAATATTTCTGGAGGACCAGTTCTTACTTTATGGGGAAAAAAAAAAAGCTATTCGTTCAGCTAGCGCCCTGAAGAGTACATCTGAAGGAAATCAACGTTTATGTATTTCCTTCTTTCTAGGTGCTCATTCGTTCTTGTATGTTCTTCAAATCCATTTGGTAAGTGATTAGTCTTTAATAAAGGATATGCCTTTGCAGGTGCAAAATGTGGAATTTAAAACATGCTGCAGTACATTGGTTTTGTAATACTGAGATTATCATGAAAATTGAGTGAAATCTATTTTGCCTATTTCATTTGATGCTTAAGTCAGTTTTTGTGAAGTGTGCAAGTGAAGAAACATTTCAACCCAACTTGCTAAGTTAATTATAGCAGGTAACATCATAGACCACAGTGGTTCAGCCTGCAAGGTAGTTTCCATGTTATGACACTGTCTTAAGATGTTCACAGCTTTCTAAAAACACTCACTTCTTGAAGTGAAACTTCTCATTTTTATTTTCAGCCTAATGGTGGTCTATTTTTTAAGAGAAGATCTATGTGTGGGAAATGTGTGGGAAAAGGAAGATACAGTAAAACACAGCAGTATCTTTTTAACTTTGCTTGCTTGCTTACGCATTTCTAAATGTGCATCTTGAAACTCATGGAACTTATAAATCAATCCAAAGGCTAGAAGAATTACCTGAAATGTCCCTTGGTAACTACAATGGGCTTTAAATCAGATGTGCTGTACCTAGCAGAGTTTATGTTTGATTTTAAAATAATAATTGGTTTAGACCCATTATTATTTTAAAATCAAACATAAACCTAAAAGTCTCCTCTTCAAAGATATCATAGAAAATTATTGTGGACTCACAAAAAGTCTACTTACTGTTTGCTATACCTGGATATACATATATATATCCAGGTAGCTATATGTAGCTTGCTAAAGACTTGTCTACACCCAGAAGGTATATTAATGTTAGTATGCAATACTGTTATTTATACCAGTAGTGTTTACTTCTACCAAGGAAGAGAACACATTTGGATACATAAATATATAAATTTTGGAGGTTGAATCAGTCTACTTCCATCATAAAAGGCAAACAAAAATATGTCCTTCTCAAACCTTGCACCATTCTAAGTAGATATATTGGTACAAAATTTACATGTGTAAATCAGACAGAAGCATGGGACATCGGAAAGTCCTCATTGACAATGAATTAACATTTCTCTCATAGAAGATTCTGAGTGGGCTTCTTCAGCAGGCATAGAGCCAGGCTAGCACCGAGTGGTTTGGGTAAAATATTTTCCTTAGTCTGTCTGTATCTGGGTCAGAAAACAAAACTTAGTACTTGAACGGGTGCTATTTTAAATTACCTGGAATTCTCTGGAAAAAAAACAGTAAACGTTCATCAGTGTTTATTGGTTTCCATGGAATCTCTTTCTATAAGAGGCAAAAAGATTGGTGTCCTGAACAGAGCAGCACCATTTCACTTATCAACAAAATTGATTTATGTTCTCTGGAAAAGGGAAAATAGCAGCAGAGCAGCAGAGCTACTTATTCAAGCTTAACTTCCAGATAAAACTATTTTTTTAAGAACATCTGACATTAAGAAGGAAAACAAAATTTGCATGCCCCACCTCCCCCACCCCATGTGCTTAGTCTATTATTAAATTCTCAATTAAATTTGCATAGTAGCAACTACAGGCAGTCTCAGGAAATGCTAAATGTCAGTGACGAGAACATCACTTTAAGGTGACCATCTTGAGGACAGATTATAGCATCCAAATGGGAGAACATCAGTTTCTGCAAGACGAGATTCTGCAGCACAGATATTTTTCTACAACCTAGGATCAGTCGCTTAAGAAAGATTCTTCTCATCTAATTTAAACGCACTTAAAATTTCACTATCTCGTCTATGTAAGTCATCTAGGTACTCCTTTAAAGTGAAGACCCACACATGCAGAAAGTTTACCCTCCCTGTCACAGGATGTGTTCCTAAGCATGGTGCAAGCCTAGATGACCAGTCAATGTATGTAAAACGTGGAAATAAGAACTATGTAACTATCATCTAGAGCATACAGACAAATGGCAGTGCCAGATCTCAGTAGAGAAAGGCCTCTCAGTGCACTGACTATCTGTCTCCCTTTAAGCAAGGAGGAAGAGCAGCTTGGCCAGTCAAGCATAAGTATCTGACTGCAGGATTAGGTCCTGTCACCAGCTATTTTCTCTCTCTCCTTTGGGTTAAATGTCTTGCTTATCACTGTTGTTAAATCTATTCCATTAGACATATGGCTGCTGTATCATGAATTTTGTATATGCTGATGTATTGGGAAACTAATTTTTGCAGCTAAAATGTTGCAAATGGCTAAATGTTGTTTTAACATGGGTCTTCCAATTTAATACAATTACATATCTGAAACATGCTATTCAAATTAAAGAGGTCTTAAAATACATGTTCACCATGAACCTTTGGAAACACATGGAGACCAGTTTTTTAATGTAAATCATCCCACTATTTCTAGAAGTAGATATTCAAAACAATATATTTTGCTCAGTATTTCTGATCCTGGGGAAGTTTATTTTGACTCTGCAATGAGTAAGAAGCTGGTACAGATATTATGAAAAGTCTGCATGTAAAATACAGTGATCATCATCTCAGGACATTAACATTGCATTTAGAAAGCCTTCAAGACACTGGCTGCATTGTATAACTCCTTTTTCTTTTTAACAGATATTGAAACACAGTGATACTTTCAAGCTTCCATATAGTGTTTTTCCATATTTCCTTCTTTTTTCTCATATAAGTTTTCATAATTTTTTCATGTTTTCTACAAGACAGTGCAGATGATATACCTGCTTAATACATTGCAGGACTGTGACCAGAAGTGATCTGTTATAGACATTTGAAACTGAAATGTATTTCATACAGTGAAATAATCCAGGATATTTCGGTTTCTCCATTTTTTACTCCAGGTTTACAAAAAGAATTTTTATTTGAGAGTTAAAGCCAAATTTTCAAACTACAAATCTTTAAATTAGTGGCTGAAGTTGAATTAGCCACTAAATAAAAAAGGCCTGATTTTCAGACATGAAATCAATAGAAATTCCAGATTCTTTACATCATAGATCTGCAAATCAATCCAAAGTGTTTAGATAGCTAAAGACAGTCACTAATTTTAAGAGATAACTGGTTTCAAGTAGAAATAAAATGCAGTAACCATTCTGGGAAGTTCTGTTGTTCTAAAATATCAATCTATTCCTTTATATTTGCTGTCTTTTAAGTTTTTATGTAGAGTAAAAAGATATTTTCTAAAATTCTTTCTTCAGCAGAACAGACCCAGCCAGCGTGGACATGATGTTTCTAACCAGAGCTGAATCATGCCCATTTGTATATTGATATGGCTCTGGACTTTGTTGAAGTTATCAAAATAACTTACTGTTTTTTTGGTTTGTTTGTTTGTTTTTCCAGAAAAAACATTTTCACTTATAGGTAAATACATTGTATTTCATTTTCAATTGAAATGAAGTACAGTTTTGGAAGCAGAATTGTGACAACTTTTACAAAATTCATACTGAAGAGATTGCAGCGGGAATGCTTCAGCTGGAGTGTGAGAAGTTTGCAACTTCTATTGTAACATTTCCATAAATAGTCCTCATAAAAAAGGACCAGCTTGACTTTTGTAGGCACCCAGTCCTTTCATGTCATTAGCAAGAAGTTCATAGATTAAACAAGGCTAATGAAATTTCACTCTCCATCAAAAAGAAGCGCAGCAAAAGAGAAAGTTCCATCCAACTCATCATTACATTCAGAAGAACACGACCATTTGTTGGGTCTCAGTATAGGGGGCAGGATTAGGAACAGCTTAAAAAAAACACTCTTGTTGCAACATGCTGCACTATTACTACTTGTACCACAAGGCAGATATGTGATGCAACCTGGCTGATAAGTGAAATGGGTCTACTGTGTTCAGAGCACCAATAGTTTCGGTCTTACAGATTCTGTGGAAAACAGTGAACCATGATGAACGTTTGACAATCTCTATTTTCAGTCCCAACTAAATTCTACACACCATAAACACTGTATCTTGCTTGCTTAGATATTTGTTTCTCTAATTTTTCAAATAAAAACTGGGATTTCTAGTTTATCAAATAGAATTTCTCTGCAAGTGTTACAAATGGATAAACAGATCTTTAAAATATTTAAAGGCACAGAGATCTGGGTTTTCTTTCTGTATCACAGCACTGGACTACTGGCAGAATTATATAAATAAGTAACAGTAAACCTTGCCATTAAAACTTGAAAACAACAGGCTCTTGGATCTCAGCGAAATTAGTGGCTCACCCCAACATTAAAAATGTAATTACTTCTAATTTGAGGCATCTTACATCGCACTCCCCAGCTGGAGACCCCAAAGGGACATAAGGAAAAATGAAATCACATCCTCTTACAGACATTTTAAAAAGTGTAGCTCAGGCGTGGAGATTAAGCAATTTCAGTAACTCATAACAGAATCTAATGAACATAACAAAAAGCTTATCCTTCTGCAAACCTAGAAGTCTCTTAGAATCCTAATGCAGTGACCAGTGAGGACAATGAGAATCTTCCATTTACTTGGAAGTGCTCTCGTTTCATCCACAGTCTGCTGATGCAGAGCTAAAAAATATCTGGGATATTTTAGATTTTATGTTAATCTTAGGCTGGTTTCCATTTTTATTTCTAAATTAAAACATGGTGATACAGAAGGCTTCAGTCTCAGGTTAGTTCTCACTATTATCTGTTTTTCACATAGGCAATATGACTACTGGATAGGAGAGGTTCATCCTCTTTAACTAAGCAATATACTGAATAATAGCATCAAAGGTTTCTAAGCTTATCAAACTAGCTAGGTTTTTATTAAAAGAATTACTTTATAGCCATCACAGCTGCATTTATTTTATGCACATTTCATCCATGTGCATAAAACTAACTTCATGGTGCCCCTTCCAGGTTATCCTTTTGTGCAACCCATGTTGCTCCCCTGGAGTTCTGTGCAGACTCCACATGTTTGTGCTGTAGGGAACAAGGAGCTATAATCCTTCATGGATGCAGAGGTTTTGCTTTATTTATTTATTTATTTAAATTAAAGTATGTTTAAAACATTGCAGTTTTTGACTCAGTTAAATCAGAGTGGCAGAGGGGTGAGTGGGTTATGTGGTCTTCTCACTGGTGTTTTGGCCTAACACCATATTCATTCTATTTGCTTACAATATTAAATTTTCTTCCTAAACTCTTCAGGACACATCTGTTTTTTTTTTTTTTCTCCAAGGGATCATACTTTTGTATATACATACACCCTCTAGTCCTGTATGCAGCATTTGTGCTTCTGTAATGCAACAACAAACTGAAATCAGTCTAACCTATTTCTAAAACCACAACAAATATCCACACACCTTGTGTAACTGACTACTTAGCAGCCGAGTAGCCAAGAAGTTTTTGTTATAAATTTATTCATCATCATTTACATATGCTCTTAAGTAACTGCGACTTTCTTCATAAAAAATTGTAAAGCTCTGCATACAAACCCTATACAAGATATTGCCTAGTCTTAGATACCCCGCTCCTTCTGTTCTGTTAATTGACTAATGCTGTGGTAAACAAATAAGAGATCACTCTACCTTAACGATATATTTTTCCAATGGAATGAATAAGGTAGCAATGGAGATGTTTCACTGGTCTGCATCTGGTAACATATATTATTAAAGCATCGACTCACATCTGTCACATGAAGCCATGTACATTTTTAATCAATTAAATAACCTTCAGTTACTGCTACTGTGCCATGGCTTTTAGGAAAAGATTTGTCAAGGAGGAGACATTTTTGACTATTTGTTTAACAAAGGAGTTACGCTGCTATATTCCTGCCAGTTTGGAGACAGAGGAATGAAACAAATCTCCCTCTTTTAAATAATACTTGCATCCGTAGTAAAGCCTAAATCCTGTTTGGGCAGCTCCAGGGCTCAAACAACACAGTTTTGAAAGAGCAGAGGAAGCATTCTGGGTATTGAAATGTAAATATTCCCTACAGTGTGCTGTACATAGGAATTGTGCAGGAGAGGAGGATGTTGAGCATATTTATTCATCCATCGTTACCCAGAGTGCCCTGGCTGCCATTCCACAGAAATGCTTTTCAGTTTGTTTGAGCTCTGGAAGAAACAGAGCTTGGGCGCTGCTTTGGACTAGTCAAACTTCTTTTCTTGGCACTACCGGGCACTAAACCTGATTTGAAGGCTTGATGCGAGAACAGATGAGTCTGTACCTTCATTAACAAATTTTAGGCCTTTATGCAAAAGTGGCACCAATTCTGAGTTTGGTTTTACTGGGAGACGTAACAAGGCTGTGGGTGCTTTCCCTCCTCCTCGCCATTAGCACAGTCTCACGTGGCGGAGCTGTGGTTGTGCAGAGGATATAAATCAGTTCCATTTGTACGTTCAGGCAATGCATTCGAGTGAAGATAAAAGATAGGTATGTGAGAGCCAGACACTGAACACTGCTGATATCCGGAGGAAAAAGAAACCCACTGATCTATACATGACACTCAATTTATAAGGTGGCCATTTTGCACGACACTGGCAATTCAAACACTAGAACTTTGCCAATAGCTTCTTTATTTCATTTCTTCGGTACTTTTGAAAAGCAAAACCAAACAAAAAGAGTGAAAAATTAATTATGAGTTAGTCTGAAAGGATTTTTACAGCATTATTTCATTCAGTCAAAAAGTAAGATTCCTTTGGGACAAACAGCATTCTGTTTCAGCATTAAGTATTTTTTCCACTGAAGGATGTTTTCAAAAATATAGAGAAAAAAATTATAGCATTGTTTTTCAATGGTGTTGAAATAAAACATTGCCTTACTTCCAATTAACAGCTTGGCAAATTTGTGCAATGCTGATGTTACTCCTACTGTCCTCTCTGAAGGGAGTCATAGCTACAGTAATTTACTCAGTTCCAGTGAAGAGGCCTTAAAGTAATGTTGTTAAATACCTTCTAATTGCCCTGGCAAGGGGAGACAAATGTAAATAAAAAATATTTAAATTACTATTGCTAGCAAGAACAAGCCATTGTTCTTTCTTTACAAAGTATTTAAGATACATAAATACCTGTAAAAAAAAAGGTGTCTTAGCAAATCAACACGGTATTTGAAAAAATTATGGTCATGTTATCTACTATCATAAAACCAAGATAAAACCAAACTATTTCAGTAACACGAAAGTAGACAATTATACTTTTCAGAATGTGACTATCTTTTTCCTTTAAAAATGATGGCAGATTATCTTTCTCAGTAAATCCAACATAAATGTCTTCTTTTTCAATAGATCAGCCATGTCCAGGTATTCAGAATCCATTTACTGACTTTAACAAGGAAGTTTCTCCTGTTTCTAGCAGGTAAGCCTCCATATCTAAGATAAGAGGGTTCAGATGAACCACTCTCCCTCTTTGGAATCATCAGCAGAACCTTTTACAATATTCAAGATAGAGAACAGGTCAGCAGAAGCAAGAGACAGTTGTTTTGGACCTTCAGATCTCAGTTGGGATGCCATTAAAAACCATCTGTCTACTCTTAAACTGAAGACAGTTTACCTCCTGGTGACACTCTTTTCAGTAGAATCTGTACTTCTGTGAGTCAAGTGCAAAAAGGCTGTGGTAAGGTAAACAAACTCGATGGAAAAATAAGTTCTCTGTTCTGTAACTATGCATCTTCTACATTTCTTGGCCCAGTGGCCAGAATGTGGTTGAGTGAACTGCAAAAGAGAGGAATGGGATTCGACAGAATATATAGGAAAAAAATGTATAAGAATGGGGACAGACCGAGTTAAAAAAAGCAAAATCTAGAGTGCAGATGAACACAGCTAGTGTAAAAATTTTTAAGAGAGTCAGAATTAAAAAAAAAAATTACTCCTCTAATGGGAGCAAGACTTGACTTTTGACATAGGACCAAAGGCTGGTATTGTATCTAAAAACAAATCCAGAAATTCAATCCAATACCTTGAGATTTCAGAAGTGTTGATGGTGGACACGGAGATACTATGGTGTGGTGGAATGTACAAATACACAAGAACAGCAAAAAGCCTTATTCTGTGAAAATTATATACACTGACTTATAAAGAGGAGGTTACCCAGCTGTAAGCTTTAATGTTCAAAAGAATTAAATCCTCAGCTTTGGATAACATTCACAGTAAGTTAAACCCGCAGTTTATGCAATGCCTGGAGTACATAGTAACCACCCCATGATTACCATAGCCAGACAAACCCTGTCCCAGAGCAGACAAAACTCCTAACTGGGATCAAGGTTTTTATCCAGTGTTTAGTCTCCTCTGACCTAGTTTACTCCACCACCCTCACTTCAGAAGGAAGGGAAAGGATTCATTTCTGTGAAAGTCAGTGCAGATATCTGGGCCAAAATTAAGCCTGATGCAACTCCAGCACGGTCACACATGGATGGATTTGGCCCAGCATGCCTGGAGGCATTAATGCTCTTCCCTATACTGGAGATCAGTGCTAACTCACCTCTCCTCTTCAGCCTTACTGCAGCTCCTGGCTCGCAGGAGCAAGGGCCTGGGTGACCTAGTTGCTGTGAAGAGCGGAGTGTGAGCCTGCTGCTGCTGGGCCAATAGCACTTTTTGTACCATTGTATAAATGTCTTTGCAAACGTGACAAAAGCTCCCCTACCAGCCATTCGCTTTTAGGTCCCTTCTGCTCCAGGCATTGCCAATGGGGCCCTCTTGTCGATGACATTTCAAGCTAGCAGGAGCTATGACAGTTCACAGACTCCATGTCAACATTTTCTTGGTAATGCTTGCTGCTCTATCTACTGCACTGATCATCTTTATAGAAATGGGGCTACTGTATGCTATTTTAAGAACTAGATGCTGCTCTCTCATTCCAATTCACAAGATGGAAATAGCATGACACCATTATAGCTAGAAGTGGAATTTAGACCTCATGTTAAAAACGCCGTCTGGCCAGGAGCGCTTGCGTACGGCAGTTCAAACGTTTGCTCTCTGAGCACGCGTCCCACTTGAAGAGCTCCCGCACATACAGGTGAGCAATAACAACTTCTCATTTAGTGCCTTCTTTCACCAAGACATCTATTAATGCTGAAAACAGCTGGAGATTTACAGCAAGTGACACATAAATTGCAGGCGAACGACGGAGGGAGCCTGGACAGCCCGGCGGCCGCGTGGCCCCACCTTGCAGGAACACCCCGGCGGCGGCAGCGCCCGTGACTCATCGTACGCAGGCAGAGCAAGCTGCTGAGTGCAGGAAATGCTCATCCCTGTGGTCCTTCCAAGGGAAAATAAAAGGGCATTTACAACTCTGCAGGAAGAAAGCTTTGGTCCTGCTCATGCACAGAGCAACCCTCCCCCAAAACAGAACTCACTAGGGCAGACCAGGGAGACAAAGGTGGCTTTATATTGCCTTGGCTGACAAATGGCTTTATCCTGAGGCAAAGATAGAGCGTGGCCTCCCCTGCGCCCGCTGCCCGCTGCCTCTGCATCAGCAAGGGCGTCCTCGGCTTGCTGCAACGCTGTTTATTGTCTGCTTCCCGAACCAAGCTCCCCGTGTGGTTCCCTTGTGCTGGCGGCTTCTGGGGAGGCTAGAAGAGAGGCAGCGATGGGACTTACACCCCAGGAAGGCAGCAGTACCTCATGGCAGCGAAGTCCTTCATTTCTGCAGCCATGAGTCACATGATGCTTTTAGCCTGCAGTGGGAGAAAGCTTTACACTGCAGTCGAAAAAGGACACTAGTTTAGCTTAGAAATCCCACCAGTATTGATAAATCTAAATCACTAGAATCCTCTTGGGTATTTAAATCATATTTTAATAATTCCTAATTCCTTAAATCAACTGTTTCCAAGCGTTGTTTTGTTTGCCACTGGAGAATTCTCAACTCTTGCTCACAGTGCCAGATAAATCATCAATACACCTACCCTTGCTTTCCCAATACCACAGTCCTGTATTCCACTCAGTTCCTGCCCAATCTCTCCACAGAAAATGCAGGGACCTAAGACAGTTTCTTTTATTCCCAAGTGAGAGAAACAACCTGCAACTCTTCCACCCCAGTCTCTCTACCCTACAACCAGTTTGTTCTTTTTCCATACTCTCACCTTCAAGTGAAATTCCAGGCTTCCAGTGACATTAATTTCATCTGCTATTCCCATGAGTGCCTTTCTTAATCTGCAATATCCCTCATTTCATGATAGCCCCATCCTTGGGGTGGAGAGGTGGCAGAGGGGTTGCTTCAGTCTCCATGGAAAGGGCTAATGCTCTATGAAAAGCATACTGATGTTTTCTTCCCAGGTTAGATGAAGTTTCTTTTGTCTTTAGGTGGTACAGATCATGGGAAGTCAGAGGATAAAGAGTCAGAGGAATAAAGAGTTAAGTTCAGAAATACCAGGAAGGAAGTAAAGAACATAACAGAAAGCGCTCTTATGCTACTACATGAATCTGTGGTGCCTAACCTGGATACTGAATATACTTCTGCTCACTCTCACTCGTCGACCTTATAGCAGAGCTAGAAAAGGAAGAGAAAAGAGCAGAAAGGATATCAAGATATTGGAAGATTTCCATCTGAAAGAGACTAAGGCCCTGATGTCTGTAGAAAATACAATTCAGGCAGATGATCAAAAGTATCTAAAACAAAGAGAATGGCAAGCAGAACAGTTATTCACCATTTCTTAGAAAACAGGGAACCAGAAGCCCCCAGTGGAACTTATCAAGCTTCAGATTTAAAAAAAAGGCTAACAGAAGTACTTTTCCACATGCTGCAGAATGAAAGTGGACCACATTGACAGAGGATATTGTGGAGGTCAAAAGTATAAAAGGGTAAAAAAAAAAAAAAAAAAAAAAAGACTAGACAAATTCATAGGAAAAAAAGGTCTTCTGCGTGCTGTTAAAAGTATTGGTTTAGATGCGAGCCACAACTCTACAAGTCCCCCACTGCCTATTGTTTGAAGACAGAAAGCTATATCATGGGGAGGATATACTTGCCCTGTTTATTATGTGTCCCTAAACGTTCATTACTGGCTACTGTAAGAGGCAGGAAGTTGCCCTCTGGTGTCATCTACCACAGGCATCTGTGTGCCTTGTGCTGCTTTCTCCCAGTAAAACTGGAAGATGTGACAGAAGTTTTCCATCTTCTTTATTGAGCCTCCCAGAAGAAGGGATGCAAATGGGCTACTTTGCACCAGACCCGTTTCTCTGAGGTGCCAGCAGATGCTGTGACTCATTGCATGCATACGATGAATCCCAGAATATATAGGTCGCTGTCTCAGCTTTGCCCTTGGCCTGCTACATGCCTTGCTCACTGATTATGCTGAAGCTTAGCACATTCTGAAAATCTGAGTTTTACAGAGGAGAGAAAAACCATACATGTTCCCAAGAGAGTACAGCTTTTCCTATCATGGCTGCCAGTACCTTGGGAGAGACCAGCAGAGCAAATCCACTGGTGCGGCCACAGGCTGCTTGGTGGCTTTGGATTCACCATGTGTGTGTTTCGGTTCTCCACCTACAACACGGCAACCACAGGTGGGTTGTATCTCGGAAGGATTTTATTTGGCTAATGAATTTGGCTAAATTTATTAGACATTTTAATAACAAGTTAGACAGGAATTGTTGAGGTATCTGAACTAAACCATGAGAAGACTTGAAGGTAAGACCAGCTTTGGTATTTCCAAATCTCTTTTGTTCTCCCCCCATTTAAAGTGCACAGTCTTTTTAAAAATGAAAGGAGAATCTAGCATAATTCACTGAGAGTACTTCTTCACAAGCGACAGGGTGGATTTGCCCCACTTCATATCAAATTGTTCATACCAGATGGTTACAATGTCAATCTAAGGACAAAGCTAATGTAGATTTTGCAAAATAGCCGTGTGTGGAAAAACTGCTCCCTCTGGTTATTTTGCTAGAGAATTAATTGCCTGGAGCACATGAGAAGTAGGACAGAGAGCAGTTGGGTTTACCTGCCTTGTTTTTATCATGCAGTCGGTACAACAGTTGTTTGTCAAGCACACACTCGCGCCTTCCTCCCCAGCAAGGACACCCGTTCCCCATACGCTGCGTTAGCCTTCTGCAGGGGTGACAGCTCCTGCTCAGAGGCAGCGCACTGCCGGGGTGCCAGAAGGGAAGGAAGACCCTGGCTTCGTGCACAGCGTGCCCATGACCTGCGTTACCTGCCGCGCCAGCCATGTTGTTACAAGCAGAAACCCAAAATGACAGACGTGACCGCGGCAGCGCTTCCTTCGCCCCCCTGGGTCTTGCACAACAACAGTGCAGCGCGCTGGTGGTGCGGGAGGATTACAGCAGCGCGGCTGCCTTGCTGTTAACCCCTTTGAGCAGGCAACATCATGAGCTGCTAGCTCAAAAATAACCAGAGCACCCAGCTCTCAAAGTGTCTCTTTGGAGATAATTCC
>JAUBNY010000023.1:509810-521056 GCA_032275445.1 Crypturellus soui | reverse complement strand
GTTCAACTCCCTGCTCACAACAGGATCAAACACTGACCTCAGACTGGGTTGTTCAGCGCCTTGTTCAGCTCCTGCAAGCCCCCAGGAGGAGTGCTCTACAACCTCCTTGGGCAACCTGTTCCACTGCACAATCATCGTTCTGTGTTTTTTTTTTTCCCTTTTACATATTCTGAACTTCCACAGCTTCAGTTAGAGACCACCATCTGCTATGCACTTTAATGAAAACCAAGCTCTGTCTTCTTGATAACCTCCTTGTAGATACTGTTAGGTTGCTATTAGGTCTGCCCAAAGACATCTGTTCTCCAGGCTGAACAAGCTGAGTTTCCTCACACAGCAAGTTTCCAGCCATCCTGGAAGACTTGCTGAACTTGCTCCAGTTCATCCACATCCTCTTTGTTAAGGGAGCCCAAAACTGCACACAGTTTTTAAGATGTGGTCTAACAAGTACTGAGTAAGGAAGACCATTTCGCTTTCTCGGTCCTGGATGCTGTTAGCCTTCATCTATGCCATGGCATACTACTTGCTCTCATTTAACCTTCTGTGCAACAGGATCACCAAGTTATTTTCAGCCGGTCCCCTGGACTTCACGTTTGTCCTTGCTGAACTTCCTGATATTGCTGCGGGTCCATTCCTCTGCCCTCTCAGATCTTTCTAACTGGCAGCCAAGTCCTTAAATGCACCAACAGCATGTCCAAATTTGATATAATCTGCAGTCATGATAAGGATGCACGCCATCTTTCTCCAGGTCACTGACAGAGGTGTTAAACAGAATAGATACAAGGACAGACACCAAGGAACTCCAGTTATAAGTCTCTATACAGAGTATGAACCACTAACCACAACCCTTTGAGCCCAACATTACAGACAGTTTTTCACCCATCCAGACTGTAACTTAGACAGAAGTATATTGTGGTAGACAACAGCTCCCTTCTTATCCACATATCCAGCCCCTTAATCATAGATCAGATTGGACAAACATCTTGTTTATCCTTGACAAAACCATTCTAGCTGTTCTCAGTGACCTTCATGTGCTGAAAAACGGCTTCCAAGAAGACTTGCTCCACAAGTTTCCTAGGGACAGAACTGAGGCTGAACCATGAATTCATATGGGTTGAGATTTCTCAAGGGATCCTTGATTCAATACTATTCCACCACAGCTTGTTCCTCTCATATTTGAACCTGTCTTTAGGCATAGAGGCCTGTAAGAACACGCTGGTAAAGACAGAGGCAAAAAGCATCAAGTGCCTCAGCCTTATTTGTATCCATTACCCTTAATTCACTCAGCCCCTTCAGCACTGGGCCTACATTTTCCTCATTTGTTCTTTTACTGCTAATGTAATAGTAGGTGCTCTTCTTGCTCCCCTTGATCTTTATTGCCAGTTTCAACACTAGTTGAACTTTTACTTTTCTAACATCACCCCGCATGTCTGGGCAACTTTTGTATTCCTTTCTTGTAGTCTGTCCCTTCTTCTGCCTCTTATATATGTTCTTTTACTGCCAACAGCTCACTTCTGAGCTCCAGTTAAGCCAAGCCAGTCTCCTGTACACGTGCTCATTTCCTGGGTACTGGCATGGACTGCTCCTCAAAGCTGCCCTTCACAGATTCTGGGTCACCGGTCCCCTGAATAATCCAGAGTCTCCTCTCCTGCAGACCAGGGTCTGTTTTCTTCCTTTCTCACTGCCCTTAGGATCTTGAGCTCCACTTTTTCATGGCCACTAATGATAAGATCGCCATTGGTGCCATCAACACACCACACCACATCAGAAGACATTTTCCTTTCTAAGGGCTGATTTACTCAGTCCTACTTCTCACCATGCAGAGATCGCTGCTAAGTTTCAACTCCAAGCGCTTAAACACTTAGTAGTGGAAGGTTCATCACACTAGGAGAAAATAGGTTTATTTTCCATCTTAAAAAAATAAGAATTAGCAAAGGCTGCGCTGCATGCAAATATGTATTTTACTATCTAGAAAAATTTATATTGGATTTTACAAGATACATTTATCAATCCTGATATGTCAAATAAACATATTTATTCTTCATAGAGTAGGGCTGAGGGGGATTTTGAAACAGTGCTATCATCTACTTTCTTTTAAATGCTCAGCAATGAGAACTGTACCAGTCTCCTATGAATTCAGAGGCAGCTGTTTATTTCTTTATGCTTCACTGTTTTTCTCCACCCTCTTGTCTCTTAAATTGTAAGCTCTCTGTGGCAGAAAAGTCTTTTGTTCATTGTTTCTTTTGGACAGCACACAGCACAATGGGGGAATTAAGTTCCTAAGCTTTACCATAACACTAAGCAACACATGTTCATCCATTTTTAATTTTTGTACCAATATAGATGACATTTTAGATTCCTTTTACCCTACAGAGCCAAACTCTAGAAACTGTGCCCTATCCAAAGATAGTGGGTGCGGTTACTGTGAGCCATATTTAGCTTCAAAATACTTTTGTTTGTGTGTTATCGTAACAGGAAGCCAGAACTGCCTCCCCACTTTCCCTCCCATCTTTAAAATATGTATAATATAAACATTGCCCAATATGTAATCTACAGATTGGTTCAGCTTTCTGGGGAGAGACAGAGGAATAAAAAGGTGATCGAGTTATGAACTGCTATTGTGAGAGGGAGCAAAACTATTTTCAGTTAAGTATTTTTGTCCAAAAATATTAGAAAGTCAATCTGGGAAGAATATGATATTATTCTTGATGAGGGAGGCACGCAGTGGCACTTGGGTGGAACATGTTTTTATTAGAGCAGTGACTCTCTATTCTCAACAAGATTCAAATAAATTAGTCTCTCCTTTCAGCCATGTGAATCAATTTCCTAGCAATTTTAAGCTTCTGCAAAGAAAAAAAAAGATAGTAATTTAAAAAAACCTTTCTTGCAGCCTGACTTATATGTACTCTGCTGTATTTTGTGTGTATAGTTCTTCTTAAGAGAATCTTTCATGACTTCTATGCTGTGAAACCTGGGGTTATGTCACATGGATTTGTTAAAATTTCGGTTATTCAGTATTAAACCCCAAATATATTTTGTAACAAACCCTGAAGTAAAGTCATCGTTTATTTTTTAAATTATGCAACACTGTCAAAGACTGAAGAACTATGGAACCAGCATTAGGTTTGATATGTAACTGTAAAGCTCTTCCAGCCTGCCTGTGCAACACATTTGAACTCCTTCCTTTACCATTTAATAATTTGATCCACAGTCTGCTAGTTTTTTATGATAGCTATTATATCTACTTTACCTTTAGACATGAGCTCCTTTTTTACTTACTGCATCTGAAAAACCGGGGTTTGTGTGGGTTAGCCTTACGCAGTAGCCTCTCCACAAAGAAGCTTTTCCAGGATGGTCACTGAAATCAACTCTGAGTGCTGCAATCTCTGCATCGTTCCTGCACCTACTGCAGGATGACAGTGCTGAATATTGGAAAATAATTTATGCTGTTCCCAATAATTCTGAATATATTTTTGAAGGATAAGTGCCAAAGGTATGGGAGTAAGTAGGGAGGATATAGGATATGCTCTTCTAAAAGAGAATACATAATTAAATTCACACTTCAGAAGACCCAAGTATCCATATCATATATATCCATATTATATCAACCATATTGTAAACCCACATGTTGCCAAAATACTTGAACTTTAGACTGGAAATACAACAGTCACTGCTGTGCCACCCAAAATGCTGTAACCTGTTCTCAGTTAAAAGGTGTTTGGATACTATTGTGTCAAGAGAACAAAGCAGCAATAATTCCAAACAGGAAGAAACTCCTGGAAGTGATAAACAAAATTCCAAGCGAAACAACACTATAGAGGTGGAATATATTTTCTGTCAGAAGAGAAACAAATGCTTGCAGGGACAGAGGACTTGTGAAGGTTAATAACACTGCTTATATTTGAAGCCATTTGAAGCCAGCGCCTCAGCTTATCAGCAGCTCTTGTGTTGACATTTACCAAGAAAAGTTTAATATAATCTTTCAGAGATACTCATTTTCACAAATCATATATTCATTGAAGCATCCTTTGCTTACCAATGAGATGGCAGTAATGACAACTTCATAACATTTTGGATGTTCTTCCTCAGTATAACACCTGCGCTATCCATATGAGAAGGGGCATCTAATAAAGGGACCTCAATGCTACAACTGTAATTACTGACCCCTTGGTCAGGAGTCACGGCATGGAGGGCCAAAAAGCTGAACTATCCACAATACTCATTGCCTACTATACACGTGCAACGCCTTTGTCAGCCAGCTGCTTTAAGTTATATTTAAAAACCCTTCTGATACTACTTGTATAAACCAGACAGCAAATAAGACCGCTCAGACTTGCGGGGGGTAAAAGCAGCAAGTTTTGCTCAAGGGCTAGGTACCGCAGAACCGTGAGCACCAATGTGCTTGTACACAGACATTTGATAAACATGATAAAGTTGAATTATTCATCTGAACTCATGCAGATGACTGGCACCTTGGAGTCAAAGAGATCAAGCAGATGTTGAGTTCTTGCTCAAAAGTTCTCAAGAACAACTGGACACATCCAGCAAGCAGTGATCAGGCAGATGACAATTTATGAAACTAGTCTTGCTATTTGCTGCTCAGGAGCAAAGAGAAGACAGCTTCCAGAAAAACTGCCTTGAGGAAAAAAATGGTCTAGTCATATACCCAGCCAGGACTTCACATGTTTTTAGATCTCATCTGAGAGAAAATTATGTAGAGCTCTCAGGAAATTACGTCTAAAATAACACAGAGGTTCATCCAGATCCATGTTAACTTTTCCTCTAAAGTCCAGTTCTCTGCCCTGAGTCCCCCACCCCACTCCACAGTAGGTTCAATTTCTACAGATCAAAAAAAGAAAGGAAACAAAAAGGCAAAAAAAAAGTGCAACAACAGAATAACTTAAGGACAAGAAGTAGCACAGAACACAAATCCCAGTAAAATGAACCCCAGCCAGGGCAGTACTTTTGCTAGCATAAACGTGAGCCAAAGTGTGAGCAATGCTAGTGGCAATTTGCTGTGTTTGTGGAAAGTGCCAAGTTCTTCATGGTGCAAAAAAAAAAAGGTGTAAAACACTGGACTTGATGCTGTGATCCATACGTAGAGGAGCGCAGCAATAAAATATGCTGGTACATACAGAGGTACAACAGAGACTTATAAAGAGGTTTCAAGAACACAGCTGCAGGTCACAATATTACAGAGGAATACTTTAGAGCATAGTTTCATCAATAAATTGCATTTTTCGAACGTTTGACCAAAGAACATGAGAAAGGATATTGCAAGTTATAAACAAGACAAAATTATCTATAATAGGTGTCAATTCGTTCATTACAAGCTAGCCAAAGAGCGCTGTGAGGAAACCTAACTCCTCAAGTTATCTGTGGAGGAGAGAGCTACTCCTGTTATTTTCTCTCAATAGGCACAAACAAATCAGTAATTTCTGAAGTGACAGATATCCCTGTACCCCACCTAGAGTTCAGCAACAAAATCTTACACACGATGCCAAAAGGGAAAGGTGAGGAGGACACCAAACCAAAGTGTTACTATGCTCCCTTGTGTGATGTATGCAAAGCAGCAACTGGCCTGTGCAGCATGGCCCTTACGACAGGCATCCAAAGCGTAAGTGAAAACACTCAGACAACACAGCTCTTCCAAAGCTGTGAGTTTATCAATAGACCTCCTCAGGGTTTGAGTAAGCCTGGAGCTTTCCCAGCTCTGCTTCAGAATTTGCAGGAATTCATATGCCATCTATATGTCTAACAGTGAAGCAGCCAACATTAGTGAAAGCCATTAGCAATTTTTCTGCTCCAGAAAGCTGCCGTTTTATTTCAGACAGCTCTTGCTGTGAAAAAAAAGTTACCTACTACAGCTTACACTCCATGCAAAAATGAAGCAGGATTTTGGAAATTTCTGCAGCACTGACCTTCTGTTATCTGTTTCAAGCAACCGACTGGCTGGCTTGCTCCATATGACCTAAAGCATAGAGCTGGGTAACCTACAGACTTACTTTGTTCAGAACAGTGAACTAAAGGGAGCTAAAGATCATTTTGATGAAAACTAGTAGGAGGAGAGCAAGTAGGCTGTCTCAAGTTTACATTTATCTCCTTGTAATTAGCTTACTGTACATCCAGCAGCCTCCCTTGAAGCAGACAGATACTGTGATTTCTGAAACAATGAGTACACGTTGTGTTTCTTAGGCTGCACATGAATCTCATTTTAATCACTAAGTAAGTAAGGCTTGAGCATTGCGATTTGTGTTTACCAGTAAGCTGGAGGGTAACGTCATTAAGAATCAATGCTGCTATGTCAGAATTTACCAAAGGTTAGCAAACCCTGAACACAGGCAGACACTTTCTGAAAGCATCATTAGCAGTTATGCTTCAAATGCTACCAATTGATCTTACCTCATTTACTCACTGAAGCTGAACACAGCTCTGGTTTTTATACAACCATCTTTCTATTCTTTGCAGCTTGATATCTGGATACTGCCCTACTAGATGAAGAAAGCCACATGAAACACTCATACTTCTCTACATTCAGCTACTTTAAGAATTGGATTGGTGATGAATCATTTGATTAACATTTCTATATTGTATTTTGTTAGCTGTGTTGCTCCAGTAAAAAGGATAGTGCTAATTTTACAATGATTTACCACAAGGAGGAGCTATCAGGTGTCTTGTAATGAGACAGAAAACTCAGATAATTTCTCTTTGAATAAATACCTAAGAAGTATTTTTTTCTAGGTTCAGGCTCTACTGGAAATGATTGTTTTAGCCATCTGTTTATATCAACATTTATAATCAGGTATGTAGGACCACTGGAAAAAAGAAAGAAAAAAAAAAAAAGAAAATACTAGACTCACATCTTCTAAATGTTATCCAATGCAATTTCTATTATCAAAAAAAAAACGGATTTTGAACTCTTTGCCATATGTAGAAGAAGGAGGAGCAGCTCTTGGCAGAGGGGTTCACACATTGTGACCTGTGTGTGTCTCTGTGCAGAGGTCCCTTCTGCATGAGAGTTTTTTCTACAACATGCAAGTTTAGCACAAGCTGCATCTATACTAAACTGGTTGAGTTCTCCCTAAAGGGGGATGGAAAATGGATTAGCATATATTACATTCTAACATCTTCTAAAAGCTTAGGGTACGCATTACTTTAAAATCCTAGAGGAGAAATTAGTCAAGAATTCTCTCTGAAGCCTGTGGAATTTTATGTCATTTTCTGTGCTCTTTTACAGCAGCTTTGTTGTTTAGTTACAGAGATGTCACGTACCAGTAGTATACTGTGAACACGGTATTCAAAGCAAAAGTCATAACAAATATTTTACAAGCCTACCACATTTTGAAATCTTCTAACCTTTTTTCCTAACTCACATGAATGACACATTTCTTGATGAATCAGGAAAGGATGAGAAACTTACCACAAATCTTTCAACAAGGAATAGGAAATATGTATTTAAATGAATTAATATCACTACATCGTTTCTTTTTCATCCTATGTTCTGTCTTTCAGGATCTAGCCTTCTCTAACCCAAATCATATACTTCACTCTTCTGTTGAAGTTTTCTCCACCTTCTCTATCTCTTTCCCTGAGTGTACAGGTAGTAGAAATTAGGTGTCCAAATCGTAACAGTCGTCAGCAGTAGTTGTCATACCAGTAGCAGGTAGAGTAACTACCAGCAGTAGTAGAGTAACTAAAGGGTGAATATATGTGAAGAATGACCTATTTGCTAGGAATTAGAAGAAAGCTTCATCTTGTTTCATCATTTGCCTCTCTAGGACTGCATTTTACTTTGCAAAATAAATCCATACTTCTAAACTTGACATGTTGTTCAGATGCATTATCCTAGGCCATTCAGTCAATAATGAAGTTTGCTCTTAATTGCAGGAACTTTACAATTTTGCTTTCAGTGATATAATAAATGGGATAATTTGGAGGACTGAGATGCTTTACTAATAGCTTTCATCACTCATGTTTAGAGTTTCTAGGCCTTCATATGAATTGGAGCTTTACATAAAAGTGCTGCTGTCATGAATATAACTGCATATACCATATACTCCTTCAATAAACTAATATCCCATTGTCCACATGTATTGCCAAAACCAAATCCAAGCTCCAGAAAAAGATGTATTTAGGCTCTCCAAAGATAAAGCAACTTAAATCTTCTGAGAGAAATATTACACTCTGCCCTTAAAAATAAATAGTAGTACACATTATTATGCTTTATTACACATTATTAATGGTACACAAGCAAATAGCTAAAATAATTTCTCCACACATGCTCAAAAGGACATTTCAGAGCTGGGCAATGACATGATATCCACTGGACACTGGAGAGGGCATGTTGTTGTATTTCCTTCAGCGAGACAAAGAGAGAACAATTCCACTGACCTAATAGAGCAGCACTAAATTCTTTTTCAAGCTTAGCTTGCCCCTCCAAGAGGGAGGCAACGCTTACAGTTCACAGCATTTATAGCCGTGTTGGGATGCACAGATTGAGTGCATATGGGCATGAAGAAGGCATTGTGATTTCCAGACAGCTTAACTCAGTGTATGAGAAACACGTACTTATTGGAACAGACCTAGTGGCATTAGGACTTAACTGGATCTCAAGATGTAATTTAATCCAACATTTTTCATTTTTAAACCTGCTCTCCCAGTAATTTGCCAACCACCTGCTGTTGCCCACAGTGTAGTCCGTACAGCACCGAGTGGCTGACTTGTTCCACTCACCGCTGTCATATCCATTTCATGCAGCTTGGGTTTTCTCCCGAGCAGAAACAGTCTTGCCTTTCATTTCACCTGCGCCTCTGCCATTTAGAAGAGATGCCCGTGTTCTTTCAGCGAGAAGGACTTTCAGTGCCCCAGGATTGCCCCAGTCCAGCCCATAACCAACCGAGTGCCCGAGTTCTCACTTCATAGCTCTGCCATCCTTCTTAATTTCAATAGGGATGCATCCAGGCAGCAGAAGAGAAGGCAGCAACACGAAGGGTTAGATTATTGCCACATGCACAAATCGAGGTAACAGCCCCTGTTTCTGCTACAACTACTTCACAACTTGAAGGTTTTCTACACAATCTTGGCCGGCAAAGATCTGCATTAAGTACAAATGTTTCTAAAACCTAATTGGAGAAGGGCCTTTACATAAACACCTCCCTCTAAGAAAAGCGTCCCCAACATGTGGGTTATCCTATCTTGGACTGCGACTGACTGAAATGATTTCGAACAATTAGTGACATGGGAACAGGTCTGCTGTAGGACAGATGAGAAAATTAAGACTGAAAAAATAATTTGAGAAAAGGAAGTAAGATGAAGGACAACGAGAATGTCAAGGGAAGAACAATATGCAAGAAGAAAATAGAGAAACTTCTTAAAATGAAGACTAGGGGAACTAGTTTTTAAATATCCAAATTTGAAATTTTTGCCATAGCACGTTATGTTCTAACATATATTGATTCTTAAGTAAAATGACTCTGTGACTGGATGGGTGGCTTTGCCTAAGAAAGTGCTGCTATTATTCTTATGATTAATAGATCCCTTTATACAAGCTGCTTATCAACCTAATTAAAAACATTCATTAAAACATTATATCATTGAGATTAAATAAAAGAACACTGCACCAGTTCAGTAATATAACCCCATTATCAAACTATTTTAGGTAAAAACTATATTTCAACTTAACCTCATAAGATGTATGTGATCTAGAGATATTTCTATCTGCTTAACACATATGGAACAAATATGCATAGAATCACCTCTTTTAAAGTGTCTAGAGACCTAAAGATGAATATCTGCATTGAGTCCTATATTCAAAACTAGTTGCATTTTATTTTGCACTTAAATACTTGTAAAATCCAGACTTAACTGCTGACCAAGTTTGCAAAATCTGACCTCAGTATCTCCAATCCCCAGACAGTGCTATAGAATGTAGTATTTTATGTTCTAACTGCTATTGAGCAGAGACCTGCTGTTTCCATGAAACTCTTTAATAAACTCAGACTTTGGCTCCAAGTGGTAACAACCACTTCAGAACCTATATTCAAAATAGTATTTTTCCCTCCACATATATCTCTTACCAATACCCGCACTGAATCAACCTGCCTTTTTGTCATCCAGTCACGCAGTATAACGAAGTCCTTCTACCCCGCTTTGCTGCGGCCCCCCTCATATACCAGCAGCAGGTTCATGCTGGCCTGCAGCCCACCAGGTCAGCCAAGCCCACTGCTATAGGAAGCACTTAACAAGCATGGGCCGTCTCCAAACCACACGGGGTCCTAGCTGAATGTTGTGCTGGTGATACCGCTGTCATGTTCCCCCTGGGAATTACTGCTGAAATTCCTCCTTCCCCTAGCTTGCTGAAACTCGTGTCATCTAGCTCTTAGCCACGAGAAAGTTTCAACAGACAGCTGAGGTCATAGGATGACAAACCTCCCTGTACTGGAAGGTGAGTCTGATACTGTTGGAGATATATATATAAATATATAGATATAAAGCAGATCTTAATACAGTGAGAGAACAGCAATTGCAAAATAGCACTAGATAAACCTACACCAAGGCTGCCAACACATATGTATTTTATTTTGTTCAGCCAAGCTGCTCCACTGAGATCAGCAAAAATAGAAAGCATATTATAGTTCCATACCTTGCATAATTGATGGTTTAGGTGGCTTAGGAAAATTCACCAGTTGGAGATCATGAGCTATACAGCACAATTACAAACAAACAAAACAAACAAACAAACAAAAAAAGTGCCTCCCAATAATAAAGGCTTAACTAAATGTGGATCCTTTTTAATTTTTTTTTAATGAATACAGAAATCCTTACCTGGAAGGAAGGCAAGAAACAGTTGTCCTCTTTTGAGTGTGCATCACGGCCCAGCCCAAACCAGCTCTTGCTGCCTCACGACCTGTTGCCGGTGCCTCCAGCCAGCCCAGCTGCAGCTTCTCTAATCTGACCCCGTGCGGCAGGACGAGCCAGCAGGAGCCTCGGCTGTTGGCACAGGCACCCTGCACCCACCTACTGCGGCAGGGAGCTCTAGAAAGTCAAGGCTGGAAGATGGCTCAAAAGACATTGGCAGCTCCCAAAAGACATGAAATCACCCCGTTTTATCTTCCATCTTTCCCATGCTCACTTTATTGCCATTAAAATCAATACAAGAGGGCACCCAATGCTTGACTGGAGTGCTGAGGAAAGTGCAGAGCTACACTAAAACAATATTTATATAAATTCAAGGCAAGTTTGTAGCAGCT
>JAUBNY010000023.1:485794-498888 GCA_032275445.1 Crypturellus soui | reverse complement strand
AAAAAAAAAAGAATCAACTTAGGATTCTTCATTAAAAGCATGCATCATGTTTGACTGTATGTCCAGTGTTCTGCTGGAGCAGTGATCTCTCTCTTCTGCTTTGTCCTTTCAGAAGCAGTTGCTTCTTGACAAGCTTGGTGATGTCTCTAAGTTATGTTAGTTATAAAATAAATAAATAAAGTACCAAATACTGAGCAAGTTTTGGCAGACTTGTTCTTTCAGAGCAGAAGGGAGCGAAGGCCCTGAGAATGTGCCAAGTCCCGGGTGTGGGCAGTGTCACTGAGCAGTGCCTGCCTCAGCCACCAGCAGTGTTTGCCTTAGTGGGGCTGAGAAAAACAGTCATCGTGTTACCACAACCTAAGAAGAATTTTATTATTCCTTTAGTTATTAATGATTAAGGTGCAAATACCTTCAAACCAGAATAGGTTTGTGTAATCATACAATAAAACTTTGTAGAAATAAATGTATTCCATTTTTTTGGATTGCTTCCTGGAAAATATGACATGACAGTGTTGGAGAGGTTATGGAACCCCCAGGCTCAGGAATGCCTAGAGCTGGACAAGACCCTGAGCAATCTCATCTAGTGTCAGAGCTGCCCCTGCTTTGAGCAGGGAGGACGGAGTAAGTAACCCCCGAGGTGCTTTCCCATCTGCATTAATCTGTGGTTTTGTGCCAGTCTGGGCGCTGAGAGGCTGAGCTGCATCTTCACAAGAGCTGAACATTTTTATAAGAAGCAGCTGATATCATTTTAACGATGGGTTTGATGCAAGTGTATGTAAGTGCTTTATGTAGCCAAGTTGTAGAAGCAAAAAGAGGTCGAATAAAACCTCAGCTTAATGTGTATGCTGAAGTTTTTTTTTTTTTTTTTTGATTTAGTTGCTTACAAGCATGTGAGTATCTTGATCAGGAATCAGTGCATCTTGACTGGAAAACTTTGGCGCAGTTATGCAGTTTGGCCAATAAATTATAGTATTTTCCTCCTGCAGTTTTGTGAGACATTATCTAAGTAGGTACTTTTTAAGAAGTGAGGTACCTACTTAAGAAATAGGTACCTTTAAGAAGTGAGGAAAAACAAAGAGTGCAAACCCTGACATCAGCATAACTTCTCCTTTTGTTATGAAAGATAAGATTCTAGGCCTTTCTACAGATTAGCAATATTAACTTACTGTCATTAAGTTGTTAAAGTAAGAGGGAGGGAAGGTGACTGTAAATCGGAAAGCACATGAATGACTGTACTACTGGGTAACATTAGGCTAGTAGAGTTAAGTCTTGCAGTTATCTTGCAGTTTCAAATATACATTTCTGCAATAACGCCATATCATTAAACATTAATAATTGACTAATATTTTAATATATAATTAGATATCCTGAGTCATTTATTTGTGTTATATCTGGTCTGAATTACCAGGCAGGTATCAGCAATATATTGGCAGAATTATATCAAAAACTCTGGCAACTTTGCTGCATGATGAACTTTAAGAATGTGGGTTTTCTGTTCTTGTAGTAGTTGTTTTTTCATCTAAACTAGAAATAAAAACCGGAATATCCATGGAGCACCAAGAGAGGAAGGCTCTTACAATCTTAAAGGCAGAATGCAAGCATTGGGTCTTATAAGCGGGGCATTCCTAATGCTTCCCAATTTGGAGTTTTGAGTCCTACTGGTTCTTCTCCCAAATACCTCCTTGTGCCCCTCCATCACTCTGCATTGTTGTTCCCAGTCCGAGTTTGCCTGGAGAGAGGGTTGCCAGCCCAGATGTACCTCTGGAGCCCTCCTGCTGAGGCTGTGCTCGTGCCACCGTCTCCAGAGTCTGTCTGTTCAGGGAAGGTGGCTGTATCTGCGTTGGCAAAGCAGGCCAAAACAGTAGGTGCGCAACATTTGTTGGTGGGAGCTCTGCTCTGTGCTATGCTTGTTTTACTTCAGACAAGTTATATTGTCATCCCAGGGCAGAATGCCTGGTAACAGCTGTGTTTCATCCAGAAGGAATCTTAACTCTCAAATGCTGAGGCAGTTCTGCAACACGAAGCATGAACAACTTGGAGATTCACTTTAAAAGCACCTCCCTGGTCCAAACTAAGATGGTAGCGTAGGCAGACCCTACATTTCTAGTTTGCTTCTTGGTACAGTTCCTTTAACAACTTCAAAGAAGGTTGATCCTACTGAAGACTGATCTCTCAAGGAGCCACTCTCATGTTTCTCAGCAACACCGAAGGTGTTTTTTTTCCAAAGGTGTCATTGCAAAAATTAATATTATTTGCATAAAGTAGATAGAAGAATAATTAACTTTCTTTTAAGCTATTGATTTGCCCCTGCTTAAGGAGCCTTGTTGATCTTTATCCAGGGCCAAAATATTTCTGGTCTTTAGCACAGTTTGTGTTCTCCATCTGGGAGGCAGCATTCTCAAGCAATAGAATTCCCTTTGATCCCGGCTCTTGAACAGTGTCCCAAATCTCTAATTCCCATCTCAGCAGCATCCCATGTCTGGGCACCTATGTGTCCAAAGCTCTCATACACAGCAGAAGCTCCGGTGCTCCCACATGGGGTTCAATCCCTGCAGTCCTGTCCCACCCTCATGGAAGAGCAAATAACCGAATCTACTGAATGAGTTGCTCAGCCTTGACTTGCTTGCTCGCTGCCCTTTGATGTGTTTATGACAGAGCAGATCATTACCACCCTAGAAAGCTGTCCCTTCACCTGTGGCAAGTGGCACCTCTGACTCCTTTCACACCTCTGTGTGCAGATCAGACAGTCGTTCCTGCCCCCCTTCCTGTCCTTTTGACTAAACCAGTCACATACAAGGTCCTAGAATAAAAGGTGCTACTTGCTCCTCACTAGACTGATGACAGGAAATCTGTTTTACCATAGAGAAAATAAACTACTTAAGCTTAGACAAAGATAAGTCAAGGAAAAGTTATTTATTTTTTCTACTTCATAAGCTGCTTCCTGTTTGGGTGTCCCCTCGCAGGCAAGCCTGTAGAGGGCAGTGCTGTAGCAGCAACCCCTCCCCTTTGAAGCTCAACCACCGAGTTCCTTTTCCCTTCAATAGAGCACATCCCAAACCTCGCTCGGTGTGTATGTTCTCAGGTGTCATAAGTCATAGAGATAATTTTCTTTGCACCTTATATTCTATGTTTATGCTTGCAGTAGCGTCTTACAACGTAAAACGCGCAGCGTGGACTTGAAAGCTGATCTTGGCAGATTCCCATATGCGTCTGTGGGGGGTGCAGGTGGTGCTGAAACTCCCTTCTGTAGGGCTGCTGCTGCCTCACTGCACCCCACCATGGATGTGTTGTTTCCACTTGTTGCTATTACCAGTGACTTGGAAATTCAGGTTAGCTGGGGAGTGTGCTGCAAAGCTGGATTCAACCCAGAAGTTAGCTCTGGAGCTACAGAGCTTGGAAATGGGAGAGGCTAAGGCCTTTCCTTCCTTAACCTGACTTCTCTAGGGCTTTGGCTCTACACTGAAACTGTTCATAGTATGAGGAAACTCTCCCTGAGGATGGAGGAAGAACTAATTTTGCTCTTCCTGCAAAGAAAGAGTCTCCTCTTGGCTTCTTCATCAAATGGGAATGCCCTGGAGTCATTGGAAAGAGGCCTGGGGGTCATGCTCTACTGATTGCCTTATACTTCTTTTTTTGTTATTTTTATTATCTGGGGAGAATGGAAACCGTCCTCCACTACTGCAGGCTATGCAATTAAGTTTCCAACATTTTGGAGCTATTTGCAGTCCCAGAGCACACCCAGAGTGCAGGTGAGCACCACATTGGGAAAAACCGCTCTGAAACTTTTATTGTCTTGGACAGGACCCTGCATTTGGTGGTGCCCCTTGTTGTGCTCTCTGTTTTGGCCACAGAGAGCTAATGGACCTCAGAGGGAGTCTGCCTTTATCACTGTAGGGCAATTTCTGGTCTTTTCTGACAATCCCATCCATATATCTGTATCTGGGGACACGCACCCAAAGTTTAACAGCTCTATTCTCATATTCTCATGTAGATGGAGCAAAAAGGATGCTATTGCCTATTCACTTCTCTCCCTCTTCTGCACTGCCAAGCCCTGCTTAAGTGCTGCAGCTGCTGCTTTCCCTGTCATCCTGTGATCCAACCTCCCCTCCTTTACAAGGAGGAGGACTGGATTTTGGCAGCGTTACTCTCAAGCAATACATCAGAAAGAATATATTCTCAAAAACCCAGTTTGCTAGCACCCCTGGCCTTTCTTTGAGTTTATTCCAAAAAATCTCTGCTGCTGGCAGTAAAAAGTTGCTTACATGCCTGAAACTTTTGGCCTGAGATGAAGCCTTGCTAGTGTTTGATGTGGTTACCTTCTAGACTGTAGTGCTTCTGAAAGTAACGTGGACAGCAGGTGTCCTGCACCCTTCTGGATGGCTGTCACTCTCACACGTACCACAAATTGGATGGAAATTTGCTGTCAGATATTAGTATGGGAAATATGTGCACGTGCAGGGTAGGCATTTCGTTCTGTGGAAACAATGTGTTCGATCTTGATCCTGGAAACTTGCCGTGGCATTGGCTTTCTGTGGGATGTCCACAATGGTTCTTATATGGGCTCTGTATTTTGGCTTCTCTCTGAAGTCATGGCTTTCAGTGTTGTGTTCAAAGCTTGCTCAGCTCTCTTCTATTTCCTGTCAGGCAGCCAACAACTTTTCTGTGACAGATTTCTGTTTTTTAGCTCTCCTGGACCTGTGCTGGATCCCAAAGGCCTCAAATACCCTGCTGTGCTCTTGTTGCTCTAGACAGCTGTATTCATCTTTTCACGCTCCCTTCAGGGAGATCAGGCTTCTAGTTTTTCTACTTGGTGCCAGTGAGCCAAGTGTCTTGCCTGCTTATCCTGCCAAGTGTCTTGCCTGGTCCTTTCCTGCTTATCTGAAGAGCAAGCAGATCAAGTAGCTGCCTTGATTTTAAGTCTTTTTAAAGCTTAACCTTTTCTGTCTTGGTGCAGGTCTTTTTAGAGAGCTTGTCCTATTTCCCTTTTGAGTACCAATGACTTCCGTTTTTGCCTACATAAACTGATCTTCCTTCCTTTCTCATAAACTTGCTTGATTTTAGTGCTGCAGTAACTTTATTTAAGATCCCATTTAACTTCCGGGGGGCTCTGTCCCGAGAGCTCATTGTAAGGGAACATGCGGAGTGTTTCCAAAAGGGTTCTCATCCTACTGATGGGTCAGGAACTTCTGTGTTTCTTGGAGAACCTGGATTCTGAAACACGACTCTCAGGGAACACTGAGCCTAGCAATCAGTGCACAAGCCCATCTCCCAGTGGGAAGATTAATGTGCAAATACTAAGGGTAATTTTAAGAACTGCTGTGTCCTGTTTGCACTTTCCTAAGCACTGTTTTCACGTGCTATGTACAGAAGTATGCTTAGTAGTTAAATCAACAGCACAAAATCCAGAAGAGCAAGCTCACTAACTCAGTGTGTAATTGAGCCAGATTTTGTAGTTCACAGCTAATACAGGGCACAGTATCTCTTCCAGAAGATGGACTGGACTGGAACACAACTTTCTGTGGCAGCTGCTTTGCTTTGAAGCAGCTGTGCATTGCAGTCAGTTTGACCTTGTCAGTACTGCCTGTGGAGGCAGTAGGCAGCACTGGTGATTCTGTAGCAGCTTTGCTGAGTTCAAAGGAAGCTGGTAATGTGATTGCCAATGTAGTTAACTACATGATTCCTGTGGTTGTATTTTTCCAGACTTGTGTGATCATTCCCTCAAAAGTGGGCTTAGGTAACTCCCACCTGACAGGAGGAACCAACATTTCTCTCTTGCTTTTTAAGATTCCTATCCCTTTCACAGGATAGCTCTGAGACTACTGGGGAGAATGTGTATTAAATTTCTTTTATAGGGTGTTAGGCATTTGTTTTGAGCTGTCAGCAGGATAGCAAATGCTGCCTTTGAATAATACTATTTTGAGAAGCTACTTCTCTCTTTGCTTGTTCTTCTCCCTCCATGCAAATAGTGTTCTGTCTTCACCTGCAGCCAGAGCCAGCAAGCAGTGCTTCGTGCTTGCGTAGCTGGCCTCATTAGCAGGGTAATTGGTCTGTTTATTTCTAGCAGAATTGTTGGAACATTGCACCCATTAAGTAATGAAAAATGCTTGAATGTCAAGAACTCAGAATGGCATAGTGCAAAATGTGACATTCTAGCTGGGCTGAATATGTAGACGTCATGCATTGGAGCAAACCTTGCTTATAACTAACCTCCATTTATAGCAATGCAGGTGATTCACTGGTAACTGTCCTTGTTGTAGGGAACATTTGCAGAAGCTTGACCTGCTTATGTCATTCTGTCAGTCTCTTTTTTTTTTTTTTTCCTTCTCTCTACTTTATGGTTGTATTCACCCTTTTTCCTCCCTACTTCTATTTTAAAAGAAGTATTTAAACATTGATCATATGAAGTAATTTCCCTAAAAGTATACTGACACTCGGTTCAGATTGGATGTTTCTTTGTTATTCTGATGTAGCGAGTAATTGAGTCCTCCTATTTGGATAATTACCCTGATTAAAGGGCACATTTTTTCAGGTTCCCTGTAAGTTCGTTATAATAAGATTTATCCTGTAATCAGTAAAATCCAGCAAAAACTGTGGGCTAAGATTTTAAGGGTGTTATTAAACTATCCTTTATTTCAGAGAAAATACAAAGCTTTTTGAGCTACACAAGAAAAGACAAAGCAGAAGTTTTTTTGGAAAGAGTCCTGGAAGAGTTGTGTTTTTTGTTTATTTTGCATTTGTGCTAAAATCCAAGGAGAATTTGCATACAGTTTTATCAGTTTTTTGTTTTGCAGTGTGTATGGAAGTTAGCTTTTAAATAATAACTAATTAGTTAACTAATAACTAATAATAATAACTAATAGAGTACTGTTACTGGGAATTCCTGTGAGCCAGGCAGTAATCAAAGCTTTTTTAGTCAAAGACAAAATGCAAATTATCATGGTATTGGTTCAGAGACAAGTAAAAACACATTTGTCCTAAGCACCTAAGTAGTTTATAGTAGCTTTTTGACCTTGTTAGCAGTGCCATCTGCTTTAAAAAAATTTACTGTCTGAATATGGTAGGTTCCTTCAATCGGTTTGAGAGAGTGTCGCCCTCCTGTGGCACCTGCCTCCCCAGAGCAAATGAATTCCTCTCCCTCTGCCCTTTTTCCTTTTTAATCCCAGATAACATACGGACAAACCTCCCTTCTTCCTGCAGAGCGTCGTGCCTACCCTCCCTGTCCTACCCTGTTCACTGATCATCTGGAAGTGGCAGGCGAGAGAACTTTTTTTCAGTAAGGGTTATTATTCTATGGAGTTTCTAGGGTATTTTGCTCTGTAAAAAAATCTTTTCTAATTTAGGCAGTCAATTATTTGGGAGACTGTTGTTGTTGTTGTTACAGTCCTGCAAATTGATCTGTGTGAATGGAACTTCTTAGCTGCAAAGACTGGATACGTAGCACATGCCACATACCTTCCACTACTGTTTTAATCCCTGAGCGTATATTGAGTTGCCCAGTGAGCGGCTGGTTGAGAATTTAACAGAGCAGTAGGGGCTTCCTAATTACATTCCAATTCCTGCCTGAAGTGGAGCCTGGAGGCTTTCACGGGAAGGCTAGGAAAGCCAGCTTCAAAATACAGAGTAGAGACGAGCTGTTAAAGTTAGTGGGTCAGGCTGTGTGCGGCTCACTGGGTTAGCAGGTTAAATGTGTTTGTTCCCAGTTCTTAACTGGGAGTAGAAAGGATTTCTTAGGATTAGATTGATTGTGGGTCCTGGGTTCTTCACTGACTCTTTGGTACTCCAAAAATGTGGCAACTGTTTTTGTACTACAGTGTCATGATAATTATTCTGGAATATACCACAAGAGATTTATAACTTGTGAAATACACAGCCACGCTTAAAGAATTTGAGCCTTAGAAACTAGCCAATAAAGAAGAATAAAATTTTTATTCTCAAGTATGCTATAATTTTCTACTCTGGTAAATGTGCTTGTAAAACACTTATTGCTTCCAGTACATCAGTATATTCATCCTGTCCCCGAAACAAAAGAATCTTGCTAGGCTTTTGTTTGTTTTCTAACTGATAGTCAGATAGAACACAGAGGATAGTGCAAGGCCCCTCTTAGTCTCTTATTGGTGTTAGCCGCTTCCTCATACCAACAGCATTCCATAAGCTCCATAATGATTTAAGCCAGTGTGATTGTGTCTGTCTTGCTTCTCCAGCGATCTCTGCCAAGTTCCAGCTTGGAGCTCTGACCCTTGGAACTTGGGAACTGCTACTGTTGGCTCAGCCTTTTTAGTGCTATGTGTTTAGCTTCTTAAAATATTTGAGTGGAGCTTGTTTGGTATGTATGTAATTTTCATCTCTAAAAGCAACTCACATTTTCAGTGTTTTGTTCCATACACAAGAATTATCAGTGTGCAACATCTACAAGCTCACCAGGTCCTCTAATAAAATAAAGAGCAAAGTCAGTGTTAAAGAAGATATCTAAAGAGAAAAATATGAGTCAGAAGCTGGAAAGACTTTCAGTAAAACAGTTATTCACAGAATAGCTGTAAATTTCATCATTACAAAAATATACATGCAAATCTCTACACTGCTAAGGTTTTTTAGAATTTCATGGTTGAGAGAATTTTATTTCTGATTCAAGGTACCACTGGATTTTTATTGTGTAAATTGGTTCAAGTCTTTGCAGGCCCACCAGTTTGTCTGTTTTTTAAGAATTAATATACTGACTGCTGGAAGCAGTGCCAAAAACAAGAGCAAAACACTACTCTGTTCGTTTGTTTACTTCTAATGATCTGGATTTGAGTAGGATCAGCTATTGGCAAGTACTGACCATTTTTGTTTTATGTAGTTTGTCAAGTACATGTTCATTCATGTTGCATGTAGGTGCTGTGGGGGCGCAAGCTACAGACCGAGCATTGTCCCTGCTTTCTTTCTTTCAGGTAAACGAGCAACACTGTCAGTAGGTTTCCTAATGTAGATGGGGCTCCAGTTACCCTGGCCAAGAGCCAGCAGCACCCTGTCTTGCTCTCCACAGGCAGCAAGAATTGTCCCTGGATGCCGATAAAAATGTCTTTCCTCTCTCCGTTAGCAACAAAGCTATTTTGAGTAGCTGTTCGAGAGTGCTTCATTAGAAAGTCACCTTGGAGGAGATTGCGTAAAGAACCTGTTTGGGTTTGTGCCTCTCCAGATGCACAGCAGAGCTTTGGCAAGCGACTCTCAGGCAGTACCCCGTATATGAGGATCATATCGTTCTGTTATACTGGCATTCAAGTTTATAACTTTGGAATGTGTTTCAGAGAATATCCGTTGGTAAATCTTTCTGCTTGCAGAGATGTCTTATATGCACTGAGGATGCACAAGAAATTCACTCACGTTTTAATCATTCCTCACGTTCCAACTAAGTTCAAGCCCTGCTGGAGTGAACTCTTGTAGAGACCTCGGGAGATGATTTCAATTTCCCTCCCAGCAGCTGTGATGAAAGAATATTAACTGTGCATGTAGAGAACATGAGGAACAGCCCATTTCATATCTCAGTGAATGGTAATCTAGATTTTTGATTCTTAGCTCTTCTTTAAAATTGAAAAAAAACAAACTGTCAAGCACAGCTGAGCCACTTATTCTAAACAACAGTGAATCAGCACTTTGATTTGCCAATAGGCACGTCATTATCTTCTGTTCTTTATGTGTCAAAACAGTGTAGGAGTGTAAAATATTAAAAGCTGATAAGGATTTGTACCCCAAACTTGTGTTTAGAACAACTATTAAAAATCATCTAATGCAAAGGGGGAAATTATTTGACTTTCTTTCTGTTTGTTAAAACAGAAGTAAATGAATTGGTTATACAATATGTGCACCAATCCTGTTTGCCAGCTAGATATATTGGAAATACGAAAGCACCAGAAATATTTCTACTTTCTAATAGGTATATATTTAAGTTATTCTACTGTAGCTACCGTACTGTGAATATTATACTTTAGAGTGGGGGGGCAGTCGTCAACACCGTCATACCCTTGCTAATAACCCTGTGGTTAAACATACCCCATATTTTTCATTTCCAGGTAAACCAAGTGTATTGATTCCTAAAGAAAAAACCATTTCTGCTGAATGCTGGCGGCATGCCTTGCTGTTGATGATAAGACTTCCTCAGGCTGTGGGTTGCTAGTGTAAAAGGGGATGAGTTTTCCTCAGGAGATCCCAGCAGGAGCCCAGTGAATTGCTTCACCTAACAGGCCTGGACATGGGGTCTTGCTGCAAGAAACAAGTTTGGGCTGCCACCCTGCTGCTCAGGGCCGGTCAGGGCAATGCAGAGGCTCATGGGGCAACTTGGGAACTGGCAGGGAAAAGCACATGCGGTAGTTAGTGTGAGGCAGGTGTTTTTGGTTGAGAGCAAGATAAAAAAGGTCTTTGTCATGAAAGGGTGTTTGTTGTTAACTCAAAGTAGCAAACTCAGTTAACTGTGTTTCCTTCTTTTGTAGTTGCTAGATGTTAGAAAAGGTGGCGGTTCCTATGATTGTTACAGCCTTCTCTCTCTTCTGAAGACTTATTTGCATGGGTCTTTCTTGCGGGGTATGTTCTGAAATGGTTTTATTTTAGTTAATAACAAAAACATGGAAGAGATATGCACAAATGAGAGGAAGTGGGAGTTTTCAGGTGAGATAGTTGGAAGCAGCTGTAGGCTTTTTAAAGATGGCAGGAGTTGCAAAGGAAGATATTTGTGTACCAGATATGCCAGGTATGGTTACTTCACATTTCCTAGTAGAAGACAAGAAGCTTGAGAGGAGAGGACCAGAAACGAGCAGCTGAGGTAGTGTGACTTGATTACTGTAAAAACTGTCAAGCTGAGGTTTCTTTGATGTGACACCATGACAGTCTAGTACAGAACTTGTACTTGTAGGGAAGTCTGTCTTGTACAACTGAAAAAGAATACAGCTTTCCACAGTAAACCAGTCTGATGAGATTATATAGCAGACCTGGTATTCATTTGATAGATACTCTTAACATGAGATATATAAATTTAGAAATAAAATAACTCTGCAGGATAAAAAAAAAAAAAATCTGACAAGAAATAGTGTGCCTAGTCAAATGATCTGATGTTCTTTGAGAGAAGCCTGTAATGGGATGACATAAAGAAAGAGAGGGCTGTTTTGCTCCTGCAACTAGAAGCACCTCCACCCAGAACTTGTGCTTTCGTCACCCAACCATCCATCCTTGCACACCAGACCCTGCTTTCCTGTAGCAGGTTACTCCATCTGGGCCACAGGCTCTCCTGGGGGTTTGGCGTTGTTACAGCGCTCCTGCTTTTTCCATCTCAATTCTAGGCAGGTTGTGTTTGAAAAGTGACTGGGAAGTATAATGGAAATCTGTGGTTACTACTGCCGACCTTCGGCTGTGTGGGGAAGGAAACTCACTGCTGTGTATTAAAATTTATCAATCCCAAATGCTACATTCTTGCATAGGTAAATATCTTCTTGGGTTATTTTCTAGTTACGAAGAGAGCTACAAAACAGTGATAGGGTCAATATTTTGCTTGTCGTTATTTGGGTGTTGACTTTTTTACATGTTCTTTTTAGAGATTCAGATGAAAGCCTTGGAGAAGAATACAAGAAAAGTCAATGTTTCAGGCTGAATGTCTGTGTGTCTCCACACCCTTTCTCCCAATCAGTGTGGCACTCGGCGGCTCCAGCTGGTGCCCGGGAGGCTGCACTAGGTCCGGCGGATTCCTCTTTACAGGGACGTTTTAGGTCATAACTAGGGGTTTGTGAGCCTTGAGTCTTTGGTTCGATCCTAACTAAAAAAAATGCACAACCTTCCTATAGAAGCTGCAGGAAAACAGTATTTTTGTTTTACTTTCTCTTTGCACAAAAACAAAATTAACATAAACATGGACATTTTAAGATGATCTAACACCAGATGCCTGTGAAAAGAAATGGCAAGGGGCAATTATTGTATTCTTAAGGACAGATCTCTGCTCACGGCCCTGCGTGAGGAATGGGTTTGAAGAGGAATGTAAAAGATCACGGTGCTCTGCGATATTAATCATGGCAAAGCCGAGATAGCTTGTCATGTGCATTATCTGAAGTATTACACATAATGTGCTAAAGATAACTGTATCTTATATTAAACATTTGTTCTAGGACTCATCCAAGTGACAGCTTAATGTACTGCTTACTTCTGTATGATAACACTTCCTATTCTTTTTGTTCCTTCACCATCTAAAGCCAGTTATAATAATGCAAAATGAATGTTTCCAGTTCTGTCAAGAGTTTTAAATCCATATGTTTCTACTACCACCCACCACTTTTAATCCTAATAGGATTTTTAAACTTTTCTGTCTGCTTTTTTTTTCCCCTCCCAGGAACTACTAAAGTTTAAAAGAAAATCTTTCTAAGGTAAATGGAAGATTTTGTTGAGGTCTATCCATCCCTTTCTTTTGCTGAGCATATTTGATGTCTCCTGTGCCAAGAGATCTTTTTGCTTCTATTTGCTTCATTTGGTAATGAGCAAACTAAAAAGTTGCTTTAAAAGTTAGGAAGTGAGCAACCAGTATTTTACAAAAAGTTGTCATTTTGAACTCTATAAAAGACCTTACAGAAGTGACAGAATTACACTGTAATGAGAGGCCCGCCTTCTGAAAAAGCTTTTGCAGTCTCTGATAGGCCTTTCATGTCAAAAATTATTTGCTAATCATTTAAGCAATGAGAAATGACTTTCAGTGGAATGGACTTTTAAAATCTTAATTAAGGTCTTTATGTGTGAATGTGTGTGAGGATAAGAGATGGTCGCATGAACAGGTGCAGTGAATAGGACAAATGGCAGCCCTGAAAGATGTCAGCAGTGCCTGAATGGGAATGAACAGCTGTCTGGGGCAAGAGAAGAAATGGGAAGTGATTGTCAGCCTGGATGTTTCAGGTTCTAGCAGCCATGCCCCAGGATTTGTTTCTTTTTTGGGGGGTATACAGGTGGCAAAGTACCGACTGAATCACAGAATGGTTGAGGTTGGAAGGGACCTCTAGGGATCATCTAGTCCAACCCCCTGCTCCAGCAGGGACACCCACAGCACGTGGCACAGGGTGGCATCCAGGCGGGTTTGGAAGATCTCCAGAGAA
>JAUBNY010000023.1:435909-462114 GCA_032275445.1 Crypturellus soui | reverse complement strand
ACTCCACAGCCTCTCTGGGCAGCCTGTGCCAGGGCTCTGGCACCCTCACAGGAAAGAAGTTCTTCCTCACGTGGAGATGGAACTTGCTGTGTTTCAACTTGTGCCCATTACCCCTTGTCTTGTCACTGGCCACCACCAAGAAGAGTTTGACCCCATCCTCCCTATATTCACCTCTCAGGTATTTGTACATATTGACCAGATTCCCTTTCAGTCTTCTCCAGACTAAACAGGCCCAGCTCACTTAGTCTTTTCTTGTATAACAAACGCTCCAGTCCCTTAATGATCTTTGTCGCTCTGTGCTGAACCCTCTCTAGGAGCTCCACATCCCTCTTTGTCCTGGGGAGCCCAGAGCTGCACCCAATACTCCAGCTGTGGCCTCACCAGTGCTGAGCAGAGGGGCAGGATCCCCTCCCTCGACCTGCTGGCAATGCTCCTCCTCATGCAGCCAGGATCTCACTGGCCTTCTTGGCCGGGGGGCACATTGCTGCCTCATGGTTAACCTGTTGTCAACCAGGACTCCCACATGCCTCTCTGCGGAGCTGCTTTCCAGCAGGTCAACCCCTAATCTGTACTGGTGCCTGGGGTTATTCCTCCCCAGGTGCAGGACCCTGCACTTGTCCTTGTTGAACCTCATGAGGTTCCTCTCTGCCCACCTCTCCAACCTGTCTAGGTCCCTCTGAATGGCAGCACAGCCCACCAGAGCGTTGGCCACTCCTCCCCGCTTGGTGTCATCCGCAAACTTGCTACAAAGAACTGTTTTACCTGTGATCACAGTTGATGAGAACTCTAATTAAAAAAAAAAGGTGAGAAAAGAAAAAAAAAAGCAAGTAGAGAAATTAAAAGATTCTTTATTCTAGAATTAGATTTTGTTACTGACATACTGCACAGAAGTAAAAGTAGTATGGTCAGGAATAAGTAGTACAGAGACACTGTTTTGATAACACTGATTTTTTTTTCTGTCTTCCAAAAATTTACTTCTAGCTGTACTTACATGGCTTAAAATATTCTTTTTAAGTTAATGAGAGAAAAGAAAGTGCGCTTGCAGCACAGTCTTCACGCCTTTTTATTCCCTTATGAACACCCAGTTCACATGTACTTCACAGAAAAATCTGGGCTACAATCAAAATCAGTTTTGTGATGTAGTTGAGGCAAGGAAGGACTCAAAATGTGCATTATGCAATGAGGGATCAAATCCACCAATTTAGAGAAAGTAACTGTTGGGTCTCAAGGTTATGTTTTATTTATTCAAATATTTACATGCACAAAATAACCAGGTATTAAAGTCTAGGAGAAAGCTGTGACTGGAATTCATCTACACAGAAAATGGCTTCAGTGAAACGATTACAGTATTGCCTGACCAAAGAGATCGATTTAAGAGTTCAGATTTGCATGAAACAAAGTATGTGAAAGTTGTTACAGAACTTCTAGACACTTCATGTTTTCTGTCTGGGGAATTTTGAGGCATTGCTTCTTTAAAACTAGTATCCTTTCTGCACACTTTTGTTATTTTAGGGTATGTAATGGAGCAGTAGCCCCAAAAAAATCAAATGCTGAGCACATATTCCTTTAGAGAAGGTTACAAGCAATGTTTGAACCTGTATCGCATGGAAGCTGCAGCTTTCAACTATCACACCTGCATGTGATATTTCTAACTACACCCAAATAGGTGTAGTAGGCACTCTCAGAATAATGATTTAAAGGATAATATACATGTTATAGCTTTGAAACTACACATACCCCATGCCACTTCTACAAGCAGACTCTCCCATTTCACTAACCTCGCGCTTCCTTCTTACTCAGACCACCGAGATACAGGAATGCAGCATGTATGTGGTGTCCCTCACTGTGATACAGTGTAATTCATGCAATTCCAGAAGCCACTTAGGCGATTATCTTCCAGAAAGAGAGGGAAAAGTGCTGGTGGAGGCTAGGGGAAAGAGGAGGGTAGGGAGGCAACAGGAGAGCAAGCAAGCAAGGGGAAATCAAAGCCAAACCCACACATTTTTTGTTGTTGACAGGACTTAAAACAAATTAGCAGATAAACAAATGTTCAGAAATGAAAGCTCTATTTAACACACACATGTATGAAGGTTATAGATATAATTTACTCCATATATATAAAAACTTATTTTAGGTATCTATGTTGTTCCTATATATATAGTTATACAGGAAGACACTTTCATAGACATTGGATCTTTTCAAGAAAGATCACTGGAACAGTCCAAGATGTAGGCGTTTTGGTGTTGCCTGGAAAGGTATTCCTGTATCCTTCGTCATTTTAGATATTTCAGGCCTGCAGAAGGATGCTCTGGAAGAAGCTTCCCATCTTCCATAACAACTGAAGGCCACATGAAAGCCTTTGTTAGAAAGGCCAACTCTGTCATCGCCTAAGGAGTTCACTAGTGACCTCTACCGAACAGTGCATTCTGATCTCCCCTAAATTAATAGCTGTATCAATGCATCTCCAAGATCTTTAACACACCCTATACCTAAGCAGATAACTCAATTTAAAGAACTAAGCTTCATTTCTAGTGGATTTCCATTTTTTTTTCAAATATTTACAAGCTTGGTAAGCAGAACAGAAGACAAGATACAAGTAAGTTTTAATCTTCTTTATTAACTTCAAGCAACTGCCGCTTCCCAACACCATCCACTCCAAGTTACAATTTGACACAGACTGTAGAAGATTGGTCTTTTTCCAGCAGCCTCACAAACTGGTTTGCCTTCTGTATAGGGATCAATATATACAAAGGTTCTTCAGAGGTATAATGCCACTTACCCTACGTATGGAGATAAAGTATTATTAAGCAAGATTTATAAGAATTATTATATTCTATTATTAAATGCTCTTAAACAGTTTTTAAAGTAGCATACACTGTAGTTATACATATTTATATATAAAGAGATTCTAACTACCTATGCATCTCATCTGGCACAAAAAAAAAAAAGAAAAGAAAAAACAGACCCTTTCATTTCTGTCCTTGAGGGTTTGGGTTAGGAAGAGCAAAGGGCACGGGGCAGGGCTTGCCCAGATGGCTTGGCTAACGTGACAGGTTAAATGTGAAGCTGCTTGGCACCACTGCAGAGAAGGGAATTCAAGTCCGCACAGTAGATGCAACACAGCTTTATTTATGCAGGGTCAGTTATGTTTTTATGTATAGGAGGAACAGAGTAATTATCCTCCTTCACAGATTAATTATTCCTGAAGAGTAATTTAACAAGAAAAAAAACTCTTGCATGGCTGCTTTACTTGTACCAAACTGCAAGCCCTGCAATTCAGTTTACTGCAGTTTCACTAAGGGCTATGAGGGAAAGGTACTGCCTAAACCACAGAGGTTCCTTGGCAGTGACAAGAAGGCTTCTACTCCAGAGGCTTTTGAAGCCAGAGTTCAAGACTCTTTCCATTGCTGCCAAAATAAAAAGGTTGAAGCTGAAACAGGGCAGAGGACTCAAATCCCCTGTTTACGAAAAATCCCATATCAGCCAGTCTCTGGTTTACGAACAAAAAAGCTGGACAGAATTAGAACAAGAAAGGAATCCACTTAAACTGAAGAAAAAGACTGCATCATCTGCTTAAATACTTTAACTTACTTTAGTTCAAAAAAAAATCATTTTAATAAAAATGGTACATGCTTTCCTAAATAACAGGTTTTGTAATGGTCACTTTATCATTTTAAGAAAATTGTACTGAATGGTAACGCCTATTAACCAACATTCAACTACAATAAAAAAATCTTCAACCAGAAAATAAATAATCACCTCTCTAACAGACACTAATACAGAAAGTATATTCTAAGAAGTAAGAACACAGCAGCAGTGTTAATCAATTACAAATTGGAATGCTGGAAACCAAAAGATTAGACAGAACTACACAAAGAATATTTTTCGTATCTTTAATAGGACAGAAACCTTTGTTCATGTCTTCTGGTAGTCATCATCTTCCTTTGAGCTGCACCTACAACACAAAGAACAAGTAAACGAGCAACTTTATGCTTCTTCAGATTAGCTTAAGACAGTTCTGTAGGCATTAAGGTGAACTCTTTCTATCACATGTTTTTCTGTATCACCAACTCATTCCATTGCTCTGTATCCCTATGTTAAGAATAAAATACAAAGCAACAGAGAAAACAGGCTCTTACTACACCTGTGTAAAAATACTATCAGAAGGACTACCTATGTTGTGCCAGGGCAAGTTGCTTTCTATATTTAACTAGCAAGCAACTAGTATTTCATTAAATGTGAAAGCTGCATTTCCTATTTTCTACATGAAAAAGTACCTCAGTATTTGGAAATAAGAGCAGATACTTTTTAAATAAAAATATTAGAATATAAATTGAAGAGAGACAGGTTGAAAGTTCCAAGTAGCAGATAAAACCACCCATCTCCTGCCTTCTTCTGTAGTTAGTTCATTACGTGTCCTAGGTGGGGTATCTCCCACCAGCAGCATGACTGCTTTGTTTCATTTTTCCATTCTTGAGTGCACTAAGAGTGCATGACTCTTGCCATTATGTACCTAGATGGACACAGAAACCCTCCTTAGTTTAAAGCAGTATTATAAAATATATGAAACCAGTGGGGTCTGCACACCTTTTCAGAATACATCAACAAAAATGAAAAGATGAACTTCTTACTATTGTAAAATAGAATTATTAAACAGCAGTATGGAGCTGAAGTTTGACTTTCGGTCTCCTCATGTTGCATAGCCAACTCACAAACGTTTCAAGCTGTTTTTAACTGGTTGCTAAATGTTTATCTACACATGCTGTCATAAATAACCTTGTTAGGAAGGTGAAGTTGGTGTCTCAGCAAACCAGACCCATGGAGTAGGCGTTGGGTGGCCTGGGCCTCGCTTTCCTTTCTCTCTTTCAGCACCATCAAAAGGAAAAGTGAGAAAAACAGCACAAACATTAGTTAAATCCTGAATTTAATCCCATGTCCTACAGGAATAATTTCATTACATTGAAAACAGACAGACAGTATCTGTAGAGTTTTTTGCTTTCTTTAAGCAGTGATAATTAGATATGTAATTAACATAGCTTATAGCACTCCCCCAAATCATAATTTTAATAAACCCTTTAATTAAATGATTTAATAGAAAAATGCAGGGGTGGTTCTTATAAATTACCTGATTTACCATCACTGAAGGCAGATTCTTTTAAAAATGGCTACAAATGCCTTGTTCACAAAAGACTTTATTATCTAATGATGCATACTGAAAACATACAGAAATCTGCATGGTCCACTTTACATGCAGCAGAACAATCTTCACTTTACAATAAGTAAGTGTCAACTGTTTTATGCAAGAGACAACACTTTAAAGTCACATTTCTTAAAGAAAAGCTTCATTTACAAAAGAAATAAAAGGTAAAGAAGCAATTACCGCTTTTAAAAAGCAGCTGCTTTGTTCAAGAGTGGAAGGTTTATGCCTGTATTGAAAGACAACATGATCACAAATAATGAAAACAAGGAACAAATGAAACACTTTTAGCATAAAGCAGTACACTTTCAAAATGACATACAAATAGTTAAAAATTTCGTTATGTTGTCTATCTATCCTTTAGATATAAGGTCTTTCAAATGAGATCCCAACATAGGTAATTACTAAATGAAAACTTTTCTGTAAGTATCGGTTCTATGTCATAGTGAACTGTATTTAACAAAACGTATACAAAGTCTATAGCAAGTTGATTAAAAAAATTAAAGTAATAAGAAACAGTACACTGAAGGCGCTCTATCCATCAAGTGCGCGCTCTCAAAATTTTAAGTGTGATGAACAGAACATAAGTTGTAACTATGCCACAGTCATAATGCCAGAAAATAAAACAAGATCATTTCTCAAACATGCAGGGAATTCTGCCACAATGCTATTGCCTCTCATTTGTCAGTTGTTCCAGTAAAATAACAGCTTAAACACCGGTGATGCTGATGGGTTAGCTTACCTTCAGTGTACTGAAAGTTGTACACAACCTGCTTTAAAAGAGGAGACCATCCCTGCGGGCAGGCTCAAGAAGGAACAGGCCCCCTTCGGCACTGACTACACCAAGGGCATGCTGCTGTGGCCTGCACACACACACCTAGGAAAACGTGAATATAAACAGCATTTATGCTGGCCATTTTTTAAAGACAAAAAATGAAGCCAAGTCTGCTAAAAACAAATCAACCACCCAGTATTACTGCTCTTGTTTTTTTTTTTTTCTTTTTATAACAGATGCTTTCTTTTTATAATATATACGAACTGCAACAATATACATTAGCATTGTACTTCTGTGCAGTCTTGGCAATTAAAACAGTTCTACAGTGAAAATTTTCACATAGGACACAAAACAGAATTACTCTAACATTTCTAAAAGAAATATCAGCCTTGATGTTAATTCAAAAGTATCATTTCTTCCTCAACTTTGCAGGGGAAATATTTATGTTTATATACATTAATAACTGCTGTGAATTTTCTTCAGTCTTTGTATCTTAATTACTCAAACCCTTTGAACTTCTTCATCTGGCTTATATTTTTTCCTGGATGAAGGCGTGCTGAAGAGCCTGGTTGATGCTAATCCGTTTAGCCGGGTCTAACATTAGAATCTGGTCCAACAAGTCCTTGAGCTGGTGCACTTTTTTACGCTGATCTTCAGGGAGTCGTTGGCACCCAATCAAGTCTGCTAACAGGTCCTTGGTTGGATTAATGGTGCTCATAACAGTAACTTTCTCCTATGGATACAAAAATGGTAACCTTGTAGAGCAGAAGTAGTGCACAAAACCCCCTTGGTTTTACAGGGCTTAAGGAGCAACTATTCTGCTGGTTTTGTCTGATCAGCTCCCCAGTCTGGTTCATCCTGTGGCCTCATAAATCCTCACACAGGCAAAGGGAAAGTGCAAAAAAAAAAAAAAAAAAAAAAACAGCAGGGAAAGGCCAGACTATTTTTCATATCAACAGTAGGTGTAGATGACCCTAAAGCCTCAGCTAACTGAGAACATGATCAAACCTGCAGAGAAAGCACCCCACATTGGATCAGTAATTCTGGGATAGCTGACATGTTTCCAATGTTAAAACTGCATGGAAAGTAAGAGCGCAGGTTGCACATAAGTCAGACCTTCTACACAAACAGGAGGACAGAATATTTTATCAGTAATTTCAGGAAAGCTTATATGAAGACATTTTCATACCTAAAAAGATGAAAATCTGATTTTTCTTAAACACTAAGATATTTAATTATAGGAAAAAACTTTATTGCTAGGTTATACCCATGTACTCTATACACACCACTTCCACAGGAGATGTTAATACATTCCAAAATCTTATTTTTAAGTAGGTTGAAAGCACCACTGTAATAGAAAAACTCTAAAAAAAGTAATAGTAATAATTTAGCTGAACATTAAAGGACTTACCCTTTCTGTCACTTTATCTACTTCTATGTACATAAAGTTGAGATTTTGATCAAAGTGCTGATCTTTGAACACACCTTTTCGAATCATCTGAAAAATAAGGGAGGCAAAAGTTTGAGCTAAGTTCCCCAAATCTTACAAATTCAACAATTAACATCAATACCTACTAACTGACTGCAACGTGAATAATTTAATACTTCTAAAAGTATATTAAAAGGACAGTGAGAAATGTCTAGCGATTGAATGAAAAATAATACAGTTCGACCAGCTGAAAAAATGACACTGTATCTTCCATTGACTTACGTATTTTTTCAGGTCAGTGCTTAGGTGGTTTCTGCTCTCACTTTCTACTTAATCTATGAAAAGAAGCTGTACACTTTCACTTCATAAGATTTTAAATCAATATAAATTATACAGTCTGAGTGATGTCTGATATTTACTGGCTGTTAAAAGAAGATGTATATGATAAGAACAGAATTAAAGGAGAAAAAGGAAGTATGTTCAATTCAGGAGGTTCAGATGTCAATGAAAACTTATAAACTTGTTTTCTTACCTTGTTTGGCATCTTTCCTTTGAGATCCATGGCTAATTTCAGCATATGGTTATTGGTTTTGCCAGGAAAGAGTATTTTTCCTGTATAAAGTTCATATAACGTGCAGCCTACAGACCACATATCTATACCATAGTCATAGATCTTTCCTATAACTGAAACAGAGCAAATCAAGTTAATCCCCATAAAGGCAGTTGTAAAGGTACATATCGCAATAGTAAAGAGTTAAAAAAAAAAAAAAATCTGATTTGGAAACTATGTTGGTGCTCCTGCTCTTGGAACATCGAAGCACCATAAAAGAAGGAAGCAATCCTTCTCATTTGCACAGGATACCTGTATCCGAAAAAACCTAACACCTCATCCAATCACCACAAATTAAAGTTGTTAAAAAACAAAGTCAGAGTAATACCCCTGCTTAAAACAAAACTATAACCAACTACAATGATTTCGCTCTGTCCTCACTGGGCTGACCACCAACACACATTAAGAGTCAAACAAACATGCTTAAAAGGCTTGAACTTCTGACTAGCATAAACTGCCTAAGAGCTGTTATTCTATGACCTAGCAGAGGATAAACTCCAGGCAAATTCTCATTTGCTCATAGCAATACAACCTGCAACTGCTTAAGATGAACGTGGCCAATGTGAATTTACTTACTGATTTCAGGAGCACGATAAAATCTACTAACAAGATACGGTGTGATATCATTATCTGCAACATGTGAAGCTGATCCAAAATCACAAAGCTTTAATATAGTTTTAGATTCATTCACCTGTAAGTTAGAAATAAATATAAATTAGCACTGTTTGAAGAGAGGACTGCCAATAGCTCTGTGAAATTAACAATGCATTCATGTCACAGGCAAGACAAACATCCAGCCTTCAACTTCAAAATTCTTCCCAGGTTTCACTCCTTCCTCTCTCTAGTCTAAAGACAGAGCAAAGCCTTCTTCAAATAAGAAGACAGTTAATGTCTTCAAATCACATGAAATACCAAAAATACCAAAAACCCAAAAAGTTTTTTTTTTTTTTTTTTTTTTTTTTTTTTAAAAAAAACAGTTCTCTAACATTCACAGCAGTAGTGACACCTGCTGACAAAGTCAGCAACCCTCTTCCAGAGCTTTCTGACACGGTGGCATGACAGTCAAAGACATCCACAGAATCACTAAGTGAACATAATTGATATCAGAGTTCCCATCTCTTTCAAAAGGAATGCAAACATGCCAAAATAGGCCCACATGCACACTTCAAAGTACTTTTTAAAAGTATGTATATGCTTATATATATATATGTATGAAAGTATGAAAGAGAGAGAGACTGTGTACAAGTGCACCTGCGCAGGAGCAGGCAGTGCTCAGACAACTCTTCCTTGGTATTAGGGCACTTACTTTCTTTTGCTTCATCAGGATTGGTACAAAGTTAGTTGAAAAGGTTTAGTACCTTACTCATACCCTAAATATTACCTGCATCTCTAGTGAACTGAAGTTAGCAACTTCCAAAAGGCAGAAAATGCCCTACTTAAAGATTAGTCCAGAGCATAATCCAGGTAGTATCAAACATCCCTTGAGAAACAGATGAGTCACCTTTGCTGCGATGATGCTACTTTATCACTAGAAACAGGTGTCTAACACGCACGGAATATAAATTACACAGGAAAAAAAAAAAAGCATCTGACAAAACCACTAGTCATTAAAGAGCAAATTGCTTTATTTGAAATTACATTTCTTTAAGGAGTTTTTCTGGGCATCTCCATCTGATTTAAATAAACATATAGGTTAATTATTTGGGTTATCTAAAATAGTATTATTGTATTCAACTGCACAAACTGGTTATGCTTCTAATATGAAACAACAGAGTTTAATAACCTATATTAACACAAGCATGCTGGGTGTCATAGCACTTCAGAGCTTAGGCTTGAGAAGGAAGTGTATGAAATGGGAACCTCTCCTCCCCACAGATTCTAGTATTTTTTTTTTAAATACTATAAAAGTGACATCAGAATTTCCTAATATAAATTACAGAAACCCAATAACGTTAAAGAAATATTTAACATTTTAGAAGAGAATACAAAAAAAGAGGAAGACATGGAGAGAACCCTGAATAAATTGACCACTTCACAGTAAGAAACACGACAATTTTTACATCTAAAATTCTAAAATTGTCAGAGATGAACACATACACAGGTAGGTAAAACTATTTTCAGTAATGCCAGCTACATTATAGACTTTGTTAGCAGAACTACCCCTTTATTATTCTGCGTAATCACTTTTAAATATCTAATGGGTAAAGAATACTCCTGTATACTTATTATTTTATTGGTTACAGGTGATCTCGCCCAGTTAAGGGTTTAATAGAAAGTCTTCTGGAAAAGGCTACAGTTATGGCAAAGGAAATCACAAATGATTTCTAATTCTCTATAAAATATAAAAGAAATATCCTTATTGGACCTTCATTCTAGATACTGAAGCTTCATGTGCTCCAGAGCTCCACTATCCAGCATACTCTTCATAAAACAGCACATTATTCACATAACTCATGTTTAGAAGGTAAATTTTAGAACTGGAATGGCAAGAAGTGAACATTTTGAGTAAAATAAAAATCTGAATGCATGCAGGGATGACCACAAGTAAAATCAAAGTCAACCCATGTTTGATTTCAAAAGTGTTCGGTGCTCCCCCTCCCCATCATCTCATCCAAATAAACAAAATCTCCATCCCAACTCAAACAACTTAACGAAATTTTGTTGAAAAAAGAGCATTTTTCAATTGCTGATGGAAAGCATGCTGAGACTATAGAAGATCTATTTATAAAAAGATGCAAGTGGATAAACAGATGCAGGTTAGTTTGAGAAAGACTCTACTAAACAAAAGCTTTTATTTGAAAGCTTAGTTGCAATTCAAGTATGTGATTGTACTATATTTCTTGTTTACACCACGATAACATTTTATTTCAAAACATGAAATCTAAAATTTTTCAGGGAAATGGAGCAAATCATTTATTACTTACCAAAATGTTATCTGGTTTAATATCTGCATGTAGGATATTGCATCTTTTAAGAAGTTTTAATGCCAGGAACAGCTGCTGGCTGTAGGAACGCACAGCTTTAATATGGAGACCAACATCTTTCCCATACTTTTTCAACACTTCTCGCAAATTCATACTATTAAAGAGAAAGAAAGAAGACAGGTTAACACACAAAAGTGTTCTGCCCTCTGCACTGCAAGACAACCACGAAGAAACTAGTTAGCTTTAGATATATTCAGGGAAAGCAGCATTCACCTCAGAAGCAGTATTGCTGGTCAGCCAGATCTACTATACAGTAGTTACTGGCTAAACTAGACTGACCTATCAGCTCAGAATATATTTTTAAAATCAAGATTAATTTGTGCATGAACTGCATTTTCTTAACAATGATATTGTATTTATACTGTTTTTGTTTGTTGGCTTGTTTGTTTTTAAGAAGTCAAAAAGGCTGAGGGGGCCACATTTTGATGACCTGAAAAGTAGACAGGTAAAAAAGGAATGATACAGGATATAAATAATGTACAAGTGTGTTTAAAAAAAAAAAAAAGTGCTGCTCAAGAATGTAATAGAACTTATTGTTTATTAATGAAATAACAGCAATTTTTAAAAAAAAATGTATTACTTCAGAAAAATTTAAGATATGAACAACAGTTTGTTTCCATCTACATAGAAACAGAAACTAAGGCACTGATTCCAAATCTATCATAAAAACACTGCCTGCGATTAATCTGTCAAAGAAACCTGACTATTTAAAGCAAAAGCAAGTATGCAAAGTACTTGAACAATTCTCTTCCTTAGAGCACTGCTACAGATGCAGTCTTCAAATAACATACAGCATTTGTTGTACCTCTCTGGAAATGCATTCTGAATCTAAATGCATAAAATAAAGAATGATGAAAATCAAGAACAGAATGGTGACCAAAACAATGATTAAGAACATTGGAGAGACTAAGCCATCTCTAATAGTATATAGTTTTGGTTCAGGCAGGAAGTTCATAAAGATGCTTTAGCTAAATCTGAAATAGTTCATTCAGTAGTTGGTAGACTTGTACTTTCAGGTATTTTATTGAAACTTGGCAATGAAATAAAAAAAGATACTAAAATGAAAATAAAACCAGTCAAAAACAAAATGTTCAAGATCACTTAATTAACTTTGTTTTTATTCACAGCCCCATACGTTTGTCATCTTACCTGAGTGGCTCAAATACAAGACAGAGATGCTGTTTGTGGTAGAAATGCCTGAATAATCGTAGACAATGAAACTTGTCATCTGGATCTGCATCATTGAGCTTTTTCAAGAATTCCAGTTCTTTTAGGCCAGTTTTTTGCCTGAAAACAAAGAAATATGTTTAGAAAAAGAAAACAAAACAAAAAAAAAAAACAAAACACAGTTTTAAATTCTAGCATCTTAATTTTAATCTAGACAGTCACTTAGGGGTTATAATTATCAAGGGAAAAAAAAAGGTGTTTTCTGGTTTCTTAATGTAGTCATTCTTAAAAAAAAAAAATCTGTGATTTACAGTCAAGTGTCTACACAGTGGGTAAGTTTATTCCATTGTTTGAGCATCATCTGTGACTTTGTAGTCTACTTGTACTATCCATCTCCCTATTGGCTGCTTTTAAAGCCCAAATTGGATTTTCTCCTGTGATACAGGACAGTTGTGTTTCAAAGAACACTTATTTTCACCAGCTCACAATGTATATTATCAATTAAACTTCAAGCCAAACTGACTAGAGAGTGAAGTACACTGCCAAGCTGAACTATAAATACAAATACCAAACTGAAATAATTTATTAGCAGTTTATTTTTATCATTTCTTAGTACCTATTCACATAAACCAAAATAACCAAATTAAATATGCAACAATGAGTTTTAAAACTTCCAGGTTGAAATGCACAGAAAAGATTTTCTTGTAAGCTTGCTTTAATTGTGGAGGACACAGTAGATGCTAGCAGCAACTCGGCAGCGGATGCTAAAAACATGCGTTACAGATGAGTCCTCACATAGTGTGACGAGGTCTAACGCAACAACGCGCTAATTATCTTCACTTAATCTCAAAGATCTTCATTAGACACCATTCTATCCCTCCCCTATATGCACAGGCATGTGCACACATACACATTCGCACATAGAACATGTTAAAAAAATAAAATAAAAGCAGCTGCAGATGACTGATTAGGAGCCTCCCAAAGAGATGTGGTCCATGAAAACAAAGTTACATGGTTCATAGCTCTTCTGCTCTCCCATCTCAAAAAATGTTAAGACTTTAACGTGGGCAGGCCACATAATCAGCTTCATTTTGTTCTTTGCAGTTTTGTAAATAAGAAAGTGCCTGACAAAAATGCAAGTACCCTTTTCCTGTGAAAGTTGTAAAGAAGCGTGGATAAATGTCCTCAAGTGCTTCCAATTATATGGTTCATATTAGCAGAAAAGCAGGAGTCACAGCTGTAAACTTGCTTGAGATAAAGGAAGATTCAAATCACAAAATGAAAACTTCCAACGGTTACATTTGCTCTATAATTATTGTACAAAAAAAAGATACTTACATAAGTTCGTTGTTCCTGATGATTTTAACAGCTACTTCTTGGTTTGCTCTTGCCATATCCCTGGCTCGCACTACGTTACTAAAGACTCCCTGGCCCGTATAACCATAGACATTGTAACGTTTATCTAGCACTTCGCCTATGTTTACACCTGAAGGATAAAAATCAAGCGATTTACCGTAAAAATTGAGTGCCATACACAAAGTATTTTACAAAAAAAATACACAAATCTGTATAATACAGAAATGGAGGAAAAATCAGGAGAAAGGACAGGCATTTAAAAACTTCATGGCATACATTTTATACCCAGCCGCAGGAAAATTTTGTGGAACTGAAATTGTGATTTCAGTTTGTCTCTTCATAACTCAGGTTAAAAGCTGCATGCCCATTTCATCCACCACGAGAGTTTTTCTTCTGACCTTCACTACTGCAAATGAATTTAATGCTGAGTAGTGCAGTGAAATATGCTCAATTCAGTATCTCCAGTCTAAGTACTGGATAACAACTAGATGCTATTTTGGTTTCAGATCCTGGCCAGTACCCCTTTGTTTTGTGAGGATGATCTCATGGTTGTAAATGACTTTGGACAGCTTTTAGTTTTACCCTGACTGAAATTCTGTGATGTATTTGGCAGCAGCTTGAGACTGCACAAATGTGTCAGACTAAATGAGGGTCCTGTAGTGTGGTTACTTCAGAAGAGCATTTCAGTGCTTTCAAATAAGTATTTTTTTTCCATTTAGCATCTCCTTCTCCTATTTAAGTGCAAATCAACACATAGAACTTACGATAATAGCCTTCTGCATCAGTCCAGTTATCCCTGAGATTGGGGTTTTCCTTAAAATCTTTTCCAATCCCTGCAGCCCTTAGACGAGCACTCTGAAATGGAAGTACAAAAACAGGTGCTTAACTTTTGTGTTCTAAATAACAGCTTTTGATTTTTGATATTTACTTATGAAATCCAAAATCCCACATGATTAGGCAGGTTTTTTTCCACCAAAACACTGTTTCTCTTCACATTACAAACACACTTATCTTTTAGGAGATAAAGTACTGAACACAAGATGCTACTTAAAATACCAGTATGTGTAGACTGTTGCAGAGGAAGCAAGTATGAACAAACAATAGAACCATTACTAAATGTTAGAAGCAGGCAGTTACAGCTGTTACCCACATATGCACAACATTTTATTTACACTACATTTTTAGAAATAAAATGTAGCAATTTGAGGGTTAAATACAGTTGCTCAAAGCTTGCATTTTCCATTATTAAAAATGCTGCTGCTAACTCTATCAGATTAGGCAAAATATTATTCAAATTTAAATCTAAGTAGTTAAGAATATCTTCAGTTGGATATCAATTCCTTAAAGGGAGGACTGCTCACTCACAATTCAAGTCTGTATCTGCCATTTTCAAACTTTTAAAAGCACAAACAAAAAGCTATTATTCAAATACTTTTTTTTTCAATGTCAAAGGGTTTTTTTTCCCTTTCTATGGTGTTTGCAGAGTAACATTGCGATAGCCTTTTGTCAACAATACTTCCATCATAACTAATGAATTGCATCTGCCATAAAACAAAAATAACCACAGAATTTCTTAGTTAAGAAAACCATTGCATTAACCTCTCTCTCAATGGTCGAGTACCAGCAGTAACTAAGGTGGTGTATAGAGAATTGCATGTAAAGTCTCAAAAGAGTTAATTGGATGGCAAGGTTTGCAGATCAAGGCAACATTTAGAGAAAAGCTGCTGGAATAGTACAGACGTAACAGCAGGAAAGGCATCATAAACACAGCACCATCAGCAAATTAAAACACATGCACTCCTTTAGTTCACCATTCGTGGCCTTCTCCAAAAGGTGCGCAGGCACAGAAGTGCACATGGCAATACTAGCACAAGAGTTTAACACCACATACCCTATTCAAATAGCAGGTGAAAGTTCCAAGCACTCGGTCAGGCAAAACTCCCACTAATTTCAGTAAGTTTTACTTTGGTGAAATATTAAGAACTACTTGGTCTGCCTCAGGTGATCTAAAGATTCAGCCTTCACTGCCCACCCTGCTATGCACACTCCTATAATTCAAATTCCTACAAACCTCCAGTAATATTAACTCCTTAAGAAAAAGGCAAGCAGAAATCCATATATTCCATCTCTAAGAGTTACCTACATCAAAGTATGCAGCAAACATATCATCTGATTCTGTGAACATATCAGGAGCTAGCAGCTTCTTCTGAGCTGAACCTTAAAAGGAAATTTAGATTATTCAACATGAAAATAGGGTCAAACTAATAACAACTATCACACTAGTATAATTTGTGTCTAGTTATCTTTAATATAATCTGAGATCAATATTGTGGTAAAGAAGTGGCTCTACCACTGCTTTTGGCAAAGGCCACTAACTAAAAATTCAACAAAAAGAAAAGCTCAAATTGGTTATTTTTTTTAGTGCACTCAAAATATGAATACTGCTTCAAAAATAAGCATAATAAATTTCAAACAAGTCATATAGAAATAAAAAAAATCCCATATTTTACATGATCTTTAGTGATAGAGAATTCATGTACTCAATATACAAATCTAGGGTTTTCTGCTAAAGACGAGATATTTTAAAAAAACATTCTTAATAAAGGCAAGATTATCCCTTTCTCACCTTTTAATCATCTTTAAAGTCCCAAAGATATTTTATTTGGTTGATAAGATGAAAACAAAGAAATATAAATTAAGTACATATGTTAGTGAAAGCAAGTAAATTTCAAACTATTTCATAATGTATTTTGGTAGCATTCCATCATGACCATGATAAATTACAAACATTGCCTCAATGTCATTAAGCTATAGAAAAAATAAATGGTTAGCCTCAGAATTGCCCAGTTTTCACAATGCATACAGCCAACCGCTTGCATACAAAGAGACAACTGAATTGAAATCTTCTCAAAACATTTAAACAATCATACTTTGAACCATGGTTTAAAACATAGACCTTTCTGGCATCTTCCAAAGATTTTTTTTTGGTTCAAATTACTTCCCATTTTCACTGGGCTACAATGAGTAAAACTTAGTACCCTTGCCTCTGTGAGAGGTGTGGCTGTTTGTGGGAAAAAAAAAAAAAAAAAAAAAAAAAAGGAGGTGTTCTCTCCCCCCAAAAATAATCCTGCACTGTTTTCCACCTTTTGCTACAGCCATACCAGACCCAGAATTCTACCAACATAGGAAAATTCCAGGACTTGATAGGAGTAACTGATCTATTAAAAAACAAACAAACAAAAAAAAAAAACAAAAAAAACCAACTTTTTCATAGCTTAAGAAATGACTTTAGGCTTTGGTTTTTTTTTCCCCCCCATATACATCAGCGGACAAAATTTGAAAGCGGTGCATACCTCCAGCAAAAAAAGTTATACATAAACAGCCTTTGTCTTTGTGATATGCAAATACAGAAAAAATAGGTTTAAAAAAAAAAAAAACTCTTTTCATCTGCATTGCAGGAGAGCAATCTGTAAACATATAGTAAGGGGAGCACAAGGATAGATTGCAGTGCAACACAGCAGTCTCAAAGAGAATTATTTCCTAGAGAAGCACCCAGTGCAATACCATAATTAGTCCCCAGGAGCACGACACTAAATACAAGTTAAGCATCCAACTGCGGGTGGGAAGGCTTTACAGCCCTAGCAGCACAGTTGCTGCTGCAATTGTAAAGAGTAACTATGTCTGCACATGGACTCAAATGAGTGTATGTTCCACTGCTGGGAAGATGTAGTAACCTATTTCCATTAGTAATCCAAAGTGAGTTTTGAATTCTACAAGAAGCGATTGTTTAAGCTCCTTTTATTGCATCAGGAACAATGCAGATTTTATGTGACAACATATTTCATTGTTGTCCAATAATTATGCATGGGGATGAATACAAGGAAAAAGCCTTTCCTTTGTCTACAGTTCCTCTGACTAGTCTGGATCTCAAAAATGTCATGACTACAGATCCATGTACACTCCTCATTAACAGTAGAAAAAAAAACAGTAAAGTTAAAGAGAGTGATGCTTAATTAAAGATAGGCATCAATATCTATTTCTCCAAATTTGTAGTATTAACTGAGTTAACAGTTATTAGAAATATGGAAAACAGTATTTTAATGGTATGTTTTAAGTATTATAATATTCAGGTAAACTCTCAATACCTGCCAGAGAAGTGACTGCAATGAAAGTATATTGGGAAAAAGTGTCTTTTTTTTTTTTTTTAAAACAAGGAACTGCGTCCGAGTTTAGCTTTGATATATGACAACACAGCAAGATTTCCGACTCTTACCGTTGTTCTGTTCAACTGTCATAAGGTTGTGCTTGGCTTTTACTGATGCCTCAAATGTGTCGACGTTTTCCCGCTCATACTCCTTAACATCAGCAGCTACTCTCTCTAGGATGTCATCCGGGGAATTTGAGCGACTACGCGTACTACTCTGAGGACTGCTTGGTTCAGATGGCACAGACATGTTACTATCTTCTGTCTGGCCTTTGTATTTCTACAAAAAAAAAGAGAAGTTGTAGCATTAATCTCAGCAACGCACCTTCAGTATTGGAAACAATGCTGCTGCTGCAATGGCAGCACAGACTTTAGCCAGAACTTACTGAATCACATTTGTGCCCACTGAATTATTGTAAATGTAATAGTCAACAGCCTTGTCTTGGAAATCAAAGTAGATTACACAGCTTTTTGCCCTAAGAGCATTGATTGAGACTTGATTCTGTGAACCCACAAGATACTATAATCACGTACCTGAACAATTGCTTGCCGCTGTAACCTTCTTTGTCTTATTTCTGCTTCTTCATCCTCTTCTTCCAAATCAAAGTCTTCAAGACTATAAAGAGAGTACCACTTTCTAAGTACTATCACAAACACATGATTATGTACTAAATTTTAGTAAATGTAGTTTCTTGGTCTAGAACACACACAAGCTAATACTAAACAATAACTGCTCAGCTGACTCAGAAAGCAAAGGCATATTAAATCCCAGTGTGTATATTTATATCTTCTAGTGTATTTATATCTTCTCACTGAGAAGGAAAAAAGTGTCATTAGATATTTCCTTTGGATTTTGAATACTTTATTTGTAAGTGCAAACAGTTAACAATTAATGTTTCTAAAAGGGGAAAACAAACAAACAACCAAAACCCATATTTGCTTATTTTCACCTCTGTATCAATTTTCCTTGGAAATGTGATTGTTAAGAATGGATAATCCTCTGCAGCTGGATTAAGCTGCAACAAATATTCAACAAATAAAACCCCTCAACAACCTACAGGCAGCAATTCATCCTTTCAGGTGTTAGTTTTACAAGGGAATACTCTGACACGTGCATAGACTACACAATTTTTACATGATATGAATCAAGTTGCATTAGGATCCAAACTACCTCCCAAGCCCATCTTTCTAGCCAAGAGGTCTTGATCGTCTTGCATACTCCAAAGTTTCTCAAGACAGATCACATCAACAGCAGTTGGGCAGTATTACCAGCACTGAAATGTGCTACAACGCTGAAAGCTATCTACCACATGAAGACAAATGTCAGCTAATTTTCCATTCAGTGCATCTATGTTTTTAAATAATAAACAGAAGTCAGAAGTTAATACTTACTTTTCATCTGATGAGGACTCCTGCTCAGCCTTCATACCCTCAGAAAGACTACCTTTAAATTTGTCTTCTTTAACTTTGCTTCTACTCCTTCGTCTATGGGCACCCCGTGACCTGGATCTCCTTCGAAGACGAGATCTACTTCTTCTGCCTCTATCTCTGATGAACACAAGAGTATTACAAGAAAAGAAGGAAAATCATATACTCAGTGCCTCAACGCATTAAAACAAATGAATTCATAAATGACAAAATTAAATTGTGCTAGCATATACAATTCTAGACTAAAATAGAAATGCACAATCATTTAAAACTTAAATTGATAGTTTATGTATATTCTATTTGTATTTTATAAAATAAAAAGTGCAGCATGTGTCTTTACCTCCTCCGAGGAGACCTACTCCTCCTTCTTGGAGATCTGCTCCTTCGAAGGGGTGAACGGGACCTCCTTCTAATAGGGGTCCTAGACCTTCTTCTGATTGGGGACCATCTACTAGGTGGGCTCACATCTTTTGATCTTTCACGTCTAGACAGAATATCATCTCTTGTCCGTGCTCTTAAAATAAAAAGAAAGAACAGCAGTAAAGCAAGAGCAAGCTGAAAACCCAAAAAAACCCACCCCACGATTCCCTCTAAAAGCTCACTTTAAAATCTTACTGCAAGAGAGGGTCCACCAGATGGGCTTCTGAGGCAGTGATGGATAAGTGCAGAGCTGGTTGCCCTCCTTGCGTGTCTCCCCACCCTGGGAAATATGTGCCCATACATAGGTCTAGTTCAGGACAACTCTGGAAACAGAGCTTGTTAATTACTATCATAAAGCTAAGAGAGGTTTAAAACAAAGCTTGTGTTTACATCTTATGTAAATAGTGGCCAATTTTCAGATTCATCTGAAACACTATTACCACTAAATAAAATATGAAAAAAAGATTATTGATAATTTTCTCCACAGTCTTACAACAGAGGTCAAATTTGGGACTGAACTATTGCGTAAAAATTTCAATTTAGAGACCAGAATTGGGCAGCCACAATAAAACATTCTAATAAAACAGCAAAAAATTACAATTCTTAACTAACATGGAAATTGGCCTTTATCAAAATAAAGAAAAAAATGGGTTTTGACACTACGCAGACTCACATTTATGTAAGAAAACAAAAAAATCCTTAATGGACATTAAAAAGCACAACTGCACAACTGCACTCCATGACAGCAGACTTCAATCCAAAATGGTAAAGCATAAAAGTTAAAAATATTTGGCAACTACTCTAATGGGCCTGCAGCAGAAACTCTTGAAAAATATTTCCACAGCACTATTCAAAATAAATCAGGAAAGTTGCTACATTATTTAAAAAACAAGAAACAAGTTATTTCGGGTGCTGTATCTCAGTAATATTCCAAATCTCTTGGATCTGAAAGATTAACTCCAGCCAGTCTCTAACGATACTTTTTATGACTGTTAAATCACCTTCCAGTTATGCATCATGAACACACATACAAAACTGCTACATAAAAACAATGGAAAGGAAGGAAAACGTATGTACAGGCAGGAGTAGCGTCAGCTTCTGTAGATAAGACTGTACATTCAAATGTTGGAGGAGACTGATCTCTAATTTAACACAGATTATGTTTTCTTCAATAATAAAAAAAAATAAAAAAGGCATAGACCAAAGTAACAGTTACATGCTTATTGGTTACAAAAGTGGTTGCCAAAAGCCATCTGAAACACCTGTAAAAAATCAGTTCAGCAATCACCAGCATGCTATAAAATGTAGAAGCTGATTAGGCTCAATTTCATAGCAATGTTTTATAATAATTAGCTTCAGTTAAAGGATTTAGAAGCATGTAACAATTTGAACTCTGGAAGTGTAAATAGGAAAAATAATTCTGTGGTTAAAAATGTTCATTTAGTGCTCTTGAAATCTTCTGACAGCCTACAGTAGTTACAGTAGTTAAGATTCCAACTAAGAAAATCATTTCAAGCTCTCCCACAAGGAAAGATTATTCCTACTGTCTGACTAGTACTTCCATCAGAAAGTAATTCTTAACAGCCTCCACTCACACGCTGCTTATCCCACTGTAACAGCACATTGCACTGCTAAAGTTACTCCAGAATGGATTTGACAGCAGAATTCTAGATACATGCACTACTCACTTGAAATGATTCTTAGATAACCAATTCAAACTGGCTGCAATGCAAGCTGTCATGAGCAGTGAAAAAAGCTAAGGAAGAAGTCAAACACATCATAAAGGAAACTTTTACTGGTGCACCATTACATTCCTGATTCACCAGAAAGTGGCTAGATAAACTAGCATCATTTAGAATACTTGGTTAACCTAGTTATTCACCACTGGGAGCTAATTCCAAAGCATCTGCACTACTGCTAAAATGCAATGCAGAGTTAAAGCTCCTAATTGTGCCTACCGATTCTACCCTTTACTTGGAACAGGAGTAACCTTCAGTGGTGCAGGCAGAAATATTTTCACATTTTTAAATTAGATCTTAGTGGTTGGAACGGAAAGTTTTAAATTCATACTTTTGATCCAGTTCTTGAAATACGCAAAGCTAATAATCCCCATGACAAAAGTTATTACAAAGCTTAAAATATTACTATTTATGAATTAACTAAAAAGAAAAAAGAACACACTTCTACTGTGCTCTGATTGGGAATTTAATAAACAGGGTAAGGTTAGTACTTTAGTTTCTCTTCATCAGAGAAAGAGATGGTGGTAATTATTTTTTGATGACTTACACTAAATTCTGTAGGTAACTTTTCATAGGCTAAATTGCCTCTAAAAATGCTAAGACTGAAAATGTATTCAAAACGTTAAATAAAAGATTTCATTCTCTCCTTTCTCATTAAGGTGTATGCAAAATATGGTAACTGGTATACAAGGTTACCCAAGAGAGACCTCTAACAAAGCAGTAAAACAGTAACACCCCATCTCTAGCAAATGGAAACAGAGTAAAGAATAATGAAAGACTGAGAAGGGCAACTTGACATTAGAGATGACGCCGTTTGTATCATAAAGCATTTAGGGGCTTTAATTATCATCTAGTTAGCCAACAGTCACATGCAAGAGGGCAAGGGACTCCAGCTTCTCAAAAATTCTTGAGAACTACAAAACTTTTAACTAAGAAATAAAGATCAAAATATGAATCAAAAAGCTTGAGATCTGTAGTACAAATCTTGCTTCTAGTAACAGTGTAAACACCAGAAATAACCCAGTCCAATTTTAACAACCCCAACCAAATCTGCATATCTGGCAGCTGGGGGAGTGTCTCTGAAAAACTAAGTACATACAACGGAAGCTCATAACCATACACAATTTGACTGTCGATCTTAATAGTTACTTTCTGAATAAAGCAAAGAGATAAACACCAAACTAGAAGATGGTTCATCCTATAATGCATTTTTGATGGTTCTTGTGAGTTACCTGGGTGAAGACAGACGCCTCCTTTCTGATTCTCTTCTTTTCCTCTCTGCAGATCTACTCCTTGCTCTTCTGCCCGGAGACTGGGTTCGAGAGGGAGATTTACTCTGTTTAGATCTACGGTCATTAAAGAAAGGGGATCTGCTTCTTCTGGACCTTTCACGTTGTTTTGGAGATAAGCTTCTTCCTTTTGGGCTCCGGCCAGGTCTCCTAGGGGACCTGTTTTCTTTCCCTGAAGAAGCATCTTTAGAAGGAGATTTAATTGGCTTTTTTTCTTTGTCAGTCTCTGTTCTCCTAGATTTTCTATCTTTGGACCGTGATCGTCTATCTTTGGATTTGCTTCTTAACTCTACAGGAGATTTGGATTTTCTGCCACGATCTCGACTCTTGCTTTCATTTACAACTGGAGACTTTCTGCGATCTCTTGATTTACTCTTGTCATCTGCCTTATTCCTATCCTCTGGAGGAGATTTAGACTTTCTATTTTTCTCCTGAGATCGTCTTTTAAGAGTTGGAGATCTTGATTTCCTTGTCTGATCTTCGGACTTGCTTCTTTTATAAGGACTTTTGGATTTTCTCCTTTCTTTTGACTTGCTTCTTGCTGTTTTCTCTTTGATTCCATCAATTCCCGTTTTGTTTTTCTTTTTGTCAGATCTGTGTCTAGTCCTTTCTTTTGATTCACTCTTGCTTCCTTTCTTGGAACTAGTTTTATTGTCCACAGGTTCTAATTTCCCCTTAGTGTTGGATTTAGGTGTAGGTCTATTTCCATTTCGCGCTTTCTCATTAATCTCCCCCTCTTCTTCAGAGCCTGACTCATAACCCTGCAATATTAATCCCATCCCAGATTGGACTTTTCCTTCCATTAATTCATTTTCAAGTTCAGCTTTCAATAATGCTCTTTGTTTCTCCAAGTCTTCCAGAGGAGCTAAAAAATCAATTTTAGTTCTTTTAGCTGGTCCATCTTCTTTATCAGAGGTTTCAACTACCTCTTTCCGTTTATGCTTCTTATGTTTGTGTCTGTGTTTATGTTTTTTGTCTTTATCTTCTTCTGAAGAATGTTTATGTTTCTTATGTTTACTTCGATGTTTGTGTTTCTTTTTTTTGTGTCGGCTGTGCTTGTTCTGAGGCTGGTCTCCCTCTGATACTTCGCCATTTTCTTCATTTATACTTTTCTCAGATATATCAGCCTCCTCAGTTCTGCAAAAACAAAAACTACAGATCAGCACCATCAAATCACTGCACTGATTACATCTGTTTTAGGTTGACAGTGCTTATCATTTTGATTTGGGAAACTAATCAGTATTTTTTAGTTTTGGAAGAACTAAAACTGTACAGTTCACATAAACTAAGTTATAATACCAGATAAAATGCATCTTCAACAGACACTTTTCACAGGGAGAGGGGAGTGAAAATAGAAGAAAGAGAGGAGAGGAAGAGAGGTAACACAGAATGTTACAGAAGAAAAAGTGAGCAAATAGACTAAGGAGACAAAATACATAGGTAAAATCAATTTTATGCATTTAGGTTCAATGCTAATATCTTTTAATAGAAAACGACAGTGCTGCATACTTGTGCATGTTGTTACTTTATCATCTTTCTTGTAGTTCTATTCCTAGGCCTAACTTAAACTGTTCCTTTTCAAAAAGGCAGAACACATAGCTGTACTCCAAAGAGCAAAATATTTATATCAGAGGATGATTCTGATTACCTAATCACACCATCTTACACAGTATCAAGCAGAACAGACCAATTAACTTCTTTTCTTCAAGTGTACACATCTGTTGGCAAAAATTACTTATAGAGGGTTTCTTTTTTCTTTTGTACTTATGTCATATAAGTGCAAAGGGAACAGTATTAAAGAACAAATTAGAAAGGAAGTCTGTCATTTCAGAGAGCTTTCTGATTCCCAAGAAAAAAAAAGTAGTAATCTTGGACCTGCAGAAAGACACTGGGCAAAACAGCATAAAGTATAAAAGGGATTATTAAAATAAACATTTAGATCTTTCTCTATTTTATCTTCCTAGAAGATTAAACTGATTTGCCAATAGATTTTTTTAGACGTTATTCAGCAAATACATGTCTATCACCCTCAAAATATCAGTTAAGGTGCAGTCCATAAAGAATGTCCATGTTTTGAAACCTGTGCGCTAACTCACATTATAGGGGTCACCACTAACATTTCTACCAACCAGTCTGACCTACATTGTAACTTTAGAATTTACTACTCAACACTTCAGTAACTTAAAGCTCCTTCTGTAACCCAGACCTCACTTATAGTAACAAAATTGCCTCAACACAGAGGTCAAGAGTGGTGGTAGGGAAGTATATAGAAACTGCTGGAATTTTCCAGATTTGTTTTCTCTTATATTTGGTATAAAAGGCACCAAAAAGAAGTAAAAAAAAAAAGTATTAAATCTTTCTCATACTTTGCATTTGCAATCCACAACAAATGGAGGTTGCACTCTCTAAAAGCACACTGGTAGCAAAAGCTCCAGATAAGATGCATCACCACAGTGGTATCTCAGACACTGCTAATGACTTTTTTTAAAGCCTTCTTTATATTCCTATCCCAAACATAAAAATCCCAATTCACTTCTGTCAGCATTAAATGCTTCAGATTACAAATGCAGTACTGAATACTTCAGAGTTTCTTGATGCATTAGAATCTAGAAATTCAATCTGCTTACTTCAAGTAGTCTCACCAAAATATCAGTATTTTTCTTAATTTAAATGCTTCATAGCCTTATTTGCATAGGCAGCAAACTTTTAAAGAGTCCAGAAAATTATAAGGCAGATACCTATGTATTTAGGGAGCTAATCTTACAACGGGAAAAATTGCGACATATTCCTACTATACTTTCCCTTATTTCTAAAATTTGCAAAGACCTGCAAAGAGATCCCATCCATTTTTTTTTCTTGCATCCAGACTTTCTATTGCCAGTTTCTACCTCGTTACTCTTTAGTTAAACTTCTCTGCACAACACTAAGCCCTCTTATTCTCATGTTCACTTTTTTTGTGCATTTTGATATCTACACTAATTTCTCTCCTCTCTTTTTACTCCCATGATTAAGAGGGGGAAAATAAACCTCAAATGACTACTTACTAATAAAGGGAAAAGAAAAAAAAGAGGGGGAGGGCTGAAATACAGGACGCAGTTTGCATGGCCACAAACACCCACGCAGCACAGAGGCGCCGTTAGGCTGCGCGCTCACTCCAGCCGTTACTTCCCTGGGCACCGTTTGCGTCCCTTATTTGCGACAAACGTCGGCGCTGGCGGCACCGAAGTCGGTGCCGGGAAGGCGCCGCCCAGCGGCGCGGGGCCGGCAGCCCCGTCTCCACCCGCCGGCGGGAGCCGCGAGGCGCCCGCCGCTCCGCGGGCAGGAAGGAGGGGCTGGCGGCAGCAAATCCCTTTCTGCTTCCCCCGGCAGAGGCTCCCTCCGCAGCTGCGCTCCCCGCGGGGCGGGCAGCGGCCTCGCGGGCTCCCGAGGCAGCGGCTGAGGCGGCCGCCGCTGTCCTCGGGGCGGGGAAGCCTCGTGCGCGCCGGAGCCGCGGCCGGGCCCGCGGGGCCCTCAGCGATGCCAGGGCCGCAGCCGCCCGAGGCCGCAGCCGCCCAGGGCCGCAACCACGCGGCGCGCGGAGCACGCGGCGCTGCGTCCCCTCCCCCCG
>JAUBNY010000023.1:420115-435809 GCA_032275445.1 Crypturellus soui | reverse complement strand
CTGTCCCGCCTGGCCAGTTCCCTCCTTCCCGCCCGTTCTTGCCCCGCGCCGCCCACCCGCCCTCCCGGCCCCGGCGCCGCGGCCGGGGCCTCCCCGCCCGCCGCTTACACGGGCGCTCGCGGTTCGGCCTCCGCCGCAGCCGCCATTTTGAACTTCCAAACTCCTTCGCTGCCGCGGGGGCCGCCGCGCACGCGCAATGCGGGACCGCGCCAGGGCGGCCGAGGCTGCGCGCGCCGGAAGTGAACCCCGCGCGCGGGGCCGCCAGGGGGCGGGGTCTGCGCGGGAGGGGGCGGGGCCTGCGGGGGGCGGGGCCCGCACGGGGAGCGCCCGGGTGCCGCTTCCGCCGGCGCCGCCTAAAAGGGGCCCGGGGGGACAGTGCCCCCGGTGTGGGGAGGCGCCGGTGCCTGTTTGTGCTGTGGCATGACTGAGGGCTTCAGTGCATTAGTGGTGGTTTTTTTTTTTTTTTTAAAAAACCTTGAGTCCTATAATGCCCCTTTCTTAATGGGTAGTGTTGTGAGCTTACCTGTTGTTACTGTAATGCTGTTTATTCTTTGCTATAGCAGGTGATTTAAATCTTTTTATGTCCTTGTTTTTCCTCTAGGAGCATCTATTTTCCCCTCAGTTGATTGAAGATCTGCAAGTGCTTTGAAGGTGGGAGCATGAACCTTGGCTTCCTTGGGGGATTACAGCTTTCATAGAAGGCACTTAAAATCATTATGTAGGCATTAACTGTCCTGCTTACACTTTGTTTTGTAAATTTACTTACCTGCAGTTACTGTAGGTGAATGGATTTGAACACAAAGACCAACCTGCATCTTGCTGAGGAGATGACAGTGTCCTGTGCTGCTGTCCCTGAGGGTTTTAGAGGCCTGACTGCTGCCAGGGTGGAAACATTTCTGGTGGTGGTATAAGTGCACAGACTCTTTTCAGCTCACGAGCAACACAGAAATTAAGATTGGGACCCATCTTGTTAGCATGTATGAGATAGATACAGCTTGTTCAGTTTCAGATTGTCTCAGTTTGACCAGACCACAGTGAAAGTGAGTTGTACAGCCCAGGGAAAGAGAAGAAGATGAAGAAAACTTTGCAAAGATACCCCTTTTTGTTGCCTGGGTATTGGATGCCTCAAAATGAGCTCTCTGTTGTGATAAGAGCCTGGGGAGTGAAGTGGTAATTTCCATGCTACTCACTCCTGTGAAGCCAACACCTGATTTGGAGAAGAAAGAGGTCACTTTTCAGATTAAGGAGCACTGTTCTAAGTCTCTGTATCTTCCACGATCTCCACAGAATCCAGCAAGAGCAAAGATGAAGCAGTACCCTGTTCCTAGCATCTTTCTCTTAGCCTGTATTGCCTTTCCATAATTAAAACTGATATTTAGGGAAGTAAAAGTGTCCAATGATGACACTTAAAAAATCAAAAGACTAGACTTGACATTAAAGGATTATAATCCTTTGAAAGATGCTTGCACCTAGAAGCCAAGTTCTCCTTTGTGGATTAAGATGACAGTGTAAAGGAGTGTTCTGGAGTTGGTGGCTATGGTCAGGTAACAGAGTAATTAACATTAGGAATAGGAGGGTTATGGTAATGTGGAATAACAGGGTTTCCTATGACCACTGCTAGGCTGGCTGTTGCTTATGTGTTGCAATATAGATCTTGAAAGGGTTTGGTAATAACTGATAAGATAATGGTCAGTGTGGTCTAAGCCTATCATTTTCCTGTCCCTTTGGAGTAGATAGGGTTGATCATGGGAGATGATTGCAGAATTTCTGCAGGATAAGTAATTTCAAGATATTTTCAGAACTAAAAGCAAAACTTGAGACTTCTTACTTTCTTTACAACAGTGTACATGGTCTCTGTTTAACTGTACTCAACTGAAACAAAGTTTGCTGTCCTGTGTAGCCTTTTCATTTAAGAGCTTGGGAAGGCAAGTATATAGAAAGAGAGAAAATGCTTCAACTCTCTCAACTATGGTGAAAGAAAAAAAACAATCCTCAAATTTGTTGTCATGGGATACTTTCATGTAGTTTCCATTTAATTCTGTGAGCTAATGAATTTTCAAGGTTATAATTCATCCTTAACTGTTAAGAAAACTTTTTTGCATATGCTGCACACTTTTTTCTTCTTGTGGGAAAACTTGGTAATTAACCTATTCAAATCTTAAATCTTTGATAGTGTTACTGAATTGACTGGATTGTTACCTTATAAAATTTTAAATGCTTTTTTTTATATATTTGGATTTTTGTGTTAAACGTTAACAAAGCCCTTTCAAATATATATTTAATACTGTGCATATTGCTGTATATACTGAGATATAAAAATATTGAAGAAATTTTGATGGTAGCCTTCAGATAATCTTTTTTTTTTTTTAGTCATTTAATTTTATCAAAGATATAGGATTTTACTATAACAATGAAGGATTTTTTTTCTTTTTTTCCCTATTTTATTGTGCTTGTGTAGCTGATGCTGTAGCAAGCAGGTAGACTTGTGTGCCTATTGAAGTCTTTGCAGTGAGTTTTAATTTTATTGAAATTTCTGTGTGTTAAACTAGTGTTCAATTTTTGGCTATTGGCATCAAGTTTTAGCTACAACTGGTGGCCTTGTTCAGTGCAGTTTGTGTTCTCTTAGTGTACATGAAAGCTTATTTAACTAATGGAAAAAAATGTACAAATTGATAAAATATTTCAGTGGCAGCATGTCCCCTATTTTCTTAAATATATATTTAGGTCCAGCTTACCGGTATGCTAAGCTGAAGGCTTCTTGTATGCAGTTACCTGGGTGATAGTGTTTGTATAAGTTTAATTGTTATTACAATGACGGTGTAGTGAGAGTGGAAATTCTCTGGCAAAATCCATTATAAAAACTAAGACTGGCATATCCCCAAAAAGGATATGGAATGGATGGTGTAGCTCCCTGCTAAAATGGTCCCTTGAAACTTTTGTACTCATTTCCTAAGTATCCTAAGTATCTTTAGACTTTATTATAAGAATCACTAATCACACTTATTCCACTGTGAGTGTATATTTTGCTAGCTCAATTTAAACTGTGTTTTGACATCTTCAAGAACTGGTTGTTTACTCTTCAATTTGACAACTGCTGCGAGGAGTAGAATTTGGAACCAACTCATAGTGGTCTTATAACGTCTTTTTGGAAAGAGTAGTAAATGTTCTTAGTACTTAGCTAACCTTGTTTTGGCCACCAGAGCCCCAGATTGTATTTTCCTTATGAACAATTGTTCCTTTTTCTTCAAGAACATTATATTTTAAGCCAAATTCAGCTTCATGTAGCTTAAAAGATTTTGTAAAACTACACAGCAGTTAAATTTGAACTTTAAAGTTGGTGGTTTAATGTGGAGAAATATATTCTTTTTCTATTTTAAGTTAATGCGTGTAATCTGGTCAAAATGCTTTAACAAACTGTAGCTTTTAATGCAGAAAAGCAATAAATCAAGGTCTACAAGCACCTGTGCACCTATCATTGAAAGTACAAACTGCATCCATGTACTGAATGGAAGAGATAATTCTTATGAATGTAGCTTTTTTAAAATATGAACTACTTAGTTTGCAAAGTACAACAAATTCCTTATAAATATTACATTAAAATGTACTAGACTTTTATTGTAATGTTTCACTTCTACTTGCTTTTATAGAGTGGAGGTGAGTGTTTTATTTTATTCTGCTTACTGTATATTTAAAGCAAGTATGTAAAAAAATAAACTTGCTTTAGTTAGTTGAGGAAGGCTTTACACTTCACTGAGCCTCATCTGCTGCTGGATGAAAATGTAGACAAACTGTGTTTTTGGGGATGGGGAAGAAAAGACAAATCTCTTGAAGGAACTAAAAAAGAATCCCCATCTTTCAATGCAGTGGTTTGCAATCCCTAACACTTAAGGTTTCAGGGATGCCAGTAGCCTGTACATAGTTTTCCACTATATAGTTCTTCAAGTAAAACTTGGATTTTTAAAATTTTCTAAGTTCTGTGGTTTTGTTTCAAATAATATGGCTCCAAACATGTTACACATGTCAAATAAAGAAAAGCTGTGATCAAACACCATCATCTGTGTGGATGGATACTCTTGCATAATCTTCAGTCAGTGCAATGAAAGTGCTATACCTTTTCCCCTTACATTGCCACCCAAATTCAGTGTATATGCTGGCTAGTGCACTGTTAATCTTGGTTTGTTGTTTAGTGAGCACATAGTATATATGTATGTAACAAAAAATAAACAAAAAAAAAACCCCACAGCAAAGTCAAGGTTACTAAAGCAACTTTAACTTTGGCAATACTTTTTTGTTGTTTGTTTCTTGGTTTAGTTGTGTTAAGCTTGGATTTTGTTTATTCTCAATGTGGAGTTTATTTAAAGTAATGGAAGAGGACTTTACAATTCCTTGAACATCTGCTGTATGAGAATGGGAGGGATAGGGGGAAGGAAAAACTTTGGTATTCTACCCTAACATACTAGCATTAGAAGAAAAAAAAAATCCATCAGCTTTAGCAGTATGTGCTGAACATTCTTTGTTACCAGGTTGCTAAACTACTCAACATGTTATTTAAAAATTTTCATATTTCTTTCTAGGTCCTGGGATATCTAGGCCCTGTTCAGCTCCATCCTGACATCCCAACATGTTCAGTGTTGATGTGCTGACCTTTGATCCTGCTGGAGCATGGAGCTGCTGCACACTGAATGATGGATCAGGTACGTGTCTGCGTATAATGGCATTTAGAGTATCCTATCTCAAAGCATAATATATATTTTATCTGTGAATAATCATAACGCTGTCAACTTCTCCCTCCTTCCCCTGTCATTGTATAGGCTCTGTAATGCTTGCTGTCCCATCATTTTAAAAGGAATTGGTAATACTAACAAAGGCTGGATTACACTGAGGGAGGGAAAACTCCTTTTTTTTTTTTTTTTTTTTCTCTCCTGTCTGTGAAGAGAAGTGTGCTGAGATGGTGTTGATACATGTTGCTAAAGATGATGGATTTTTTTACAGCTTCCAGAGTTGGTGCAACTGCTTTGGGGTTGATTAATTCATACAACCGAGTCACTTTTTCTGTTTTATCTTGTTTGTATACTGTTGGGAATAGAGACTGTTTCTGATACTTTGTTACAAAAATAGATGACTTATCCAAAAGTAATAAAACATAAACCATCAAGTGTGTTTCTGTGCCAAACTGTATTTTCCACGGGTGAAAGTATTCTTTGTCAGAGATACAGTGCTTCTTTTCAGTGACATGAGTACATCAGCTTCCCTTTCTTTGGAAACTAATGCTGGCTATCTTCTCAATCATATAACAGGCCTATTTTTCCAATACTTAAAAAATGTTGTGTATTTAAATGTGTATGCAGCACAGTTTTAAGCTCATGTTTTGGATTGTAAATGGCTGTGATTCCATTTGATCTTGATGTTTGTTGGTTTTTACAATGTAATTGGAACTTAGTGTTAAAACAATATTAAAAAAAAGGAAATTTAATATTTGGATATTCAGTACAATTTATCATGACCAGTTTAATTTTATTAATGCTTTACAGTTTAATTATGTAAATATATTGCTTTTTATCTTTGTGTATAATGATTTCTGGAAAATTAAATTAGGGCAAGTTAGAAAAGTCTATTGTGCATTTTTGAGGCTTTTGTAGGATGATGAAAACTTAATTTTGGTAAATCCAGTGGATTCAGGTCAAATGAGAATCCTGAAAAACGTGATTCTTCTGTTTTGTCATTCTTAAAAGTCTAGGGGTATTTTGGTCCTAAGGTTGCCATCCACGATAGTGACTTTCCAAATGTTACATATGAATTGTGCTTGCTTCACTTTCATTTCTGTCTGTACTGAGCAATATTATAGCTATTTTAGAATGAAAGTGTGCATCCAAGAAGGGTTTTGCTGTTAATCTACTTTGTTTTTGTCTATAATATATCCAGAAGTAAAATAGAGCAGTTGTTTTCTCCGTGTTACCTATATTCAATAACTTAGCTCTGGTTCTGTTCTATAGCTAAATATTTAATTTTGGCTTATCTAACTGTTTTCAGAAGCTCTTTTTTTTTTGTCTGTGTTTGAATGTAAAGAATTATTACTACATTTTTTTCTTCTAGTGGAGTCATTTGAGGGTTACAATTTCCAAAAATATCTTAAACTTTTAGGTAAAAGTTTATCCAAAATTATGTATTTTCAGTCATTGGTAATATAAAAGTAATTGATATTTTTTGTTGTTGTTTTTGTTTTAGATTAGTTTATGTATTACTTGGTTATTCAGAGCAGAGGTGAAACTATATAGGAAAATTACAACTTCTAGATATTTTGTTTGCTATGTGATTGGGCATTCAAAACCAGACATCAGGTGAAATGGGTTGGGTGTCATAAGTACATCTATCAGAAGAGAAGCCAGCGAGCCAAGTCCTGTGTACTCCAATATAAATGCTATTAAAACAAAAAGGATTCAAGCAAATTTGCTCTTAGCACCTGCAGCAGATATAGCCTATATCACAGTAAAACTATTTCATGCCTAATGTAGTTCTGTAGATCTTGACTGCAGAGCAATTAAGAGAACTAGGCAACTGTAGCCACGAGTGTGTTTTTTTTTTTTCCTTTTTTCCTCTCCCCTTTTGAAAGATGTCCACAAATAGCTGAAACAGGTACATTGTTCAAGTAGCTCTGTCTTCTGTAGGTCTGTGATAATTATTTTCAATAAAGAAACAGGGTGGGTTAAATGGTTTTCTTTACTACAAGCAACAGTAAAAAAAGAGCCAAAGATGTATTCTTTAAAGACAAGAGATGTGCTGTGTTTATCACACTATGAGGCTGCTTGAAATTTTGCACATAAACTAGGTGGGGCGAGGGGGGGGAAATGTGGCAATGTTCAGCTTCCTTTGCAGTCATGGCTAGATTTAAGATGCATATTTACTGCAGTGTTAGTTTTATCTGCTAAGGCAAAATTCAATTTCCATGCAGCTGTAAGTTTACCTTAATACTTTGCTTGACTTGAAATGCACCATTTCTTTCAAAAATTTTGAGGAGGCATGTGGTGTTTTCCTCCAATAAAGTTAAACTAATGTTTTGCTTTTCTGTAAAGGTCTTTGCTTTTTTTGTTGATAATGAAGACTTTGATCTTTGTTAGCCACCTGTTTGAGTTGACATCACACAATATTCCAATAAGAGTTAGTTCAGTGTTTAGGAGAAGCTTTTATAACACTGGTGCAGTGTACATTGTGTTTCTCTAAGTTTCTTCCAAGTGCATGCTCTGTTTTGGGATGTTTTTTTTTGTGGTATGCTGCCATGCATATGTCTGAAGTATTACATAGAATCACAGAATCACTTTCACAATGGACATCTTTGGTTGAACAACTTTACATTTCAACAACTTTAAATTCCAAACAACTTTAACATATTTTAAGCCAAATGATTCACATTATCAAAGTTCCTTCCCAAATGGTTTACTTTTGGACTCTACCTGCTACTTCACCTTTTCTTAGGACTGAAGTTATTGTTGGTCTGTTGCAAGTATGGATTTGCTCATTTGAAGTCATTGCTTATATAAAAATAAATAATGTTTTAAAACATTAATGCTTGGATAAGGGCTTGGTTACTGGTAGCGAAGTAGACTGTCCTATGAATGATATCTTTCACTTAGACTTTTTTTTTTTTTTTTTAATGAAGTAGAAGGCTATAAAACCTTGTCATAATCAAAGTACACTTCATTCATGTCAAATTGACAAAAAGCCCAACTGCTCTGATGTTTCCAATGAGTTTTTTAAACTGTGAGGTATCAGTATATCATTAAAACTTGTTTTAGATCTGGAGCATATGGCAGCATAGGTTTTATTCTGGAGTTACTTATGTGATGTGTTACATAACCTCTGTCTTAAAAGCAGGAGGAGTGGTTGCTGAATGGAGTTTGGGAGCTCTCACTGAAAGTGAAGCTCACAACTGGAAAGATGAATCACTTGGTTACTAGATATGAAAAACTCCCTGCTCTGCTCAATGCGCCTCTGGATGCAGAAGCCCCTCCGCTGTGCAGAGCTTCAGTGTCCCACAGCAGTGGCCTTGTTCCTTTCTCTTCCTAGAAGCATCTTTTGTTATGCCTAGCTCAACAGAATAATTTGGGGAAACTATATTTTAAAATCTACTTAAATCTTTTTTTTTTTTTTTTTTTTTTTTTTTTTTTAAGTTCCTTTACCTGGATTATCTTGTCTCTGACAAGTGGAACAACAGCTTAACTGTATGCCGGGAACATACACAGTCCTAACTTTTCTCCTCTCATTCCCAGAAGAGGGCAGCAAAGGAACAGACTTATACTGGGCTTTACTTTTAAAACATTTCCTCTGTGTTTCTCTGCCTGTAAACCTCAGTATAGACTAGCTGCTGGTGTCAGAGTTAGTTTTATATGGTGCTTTCTCCCTAAATCCTTTGATGCAAGGATATCTAGAATGTGTGAATTGCCATTATTTATTGTTTTCACTCTTAAACAGTAGAATTTACTAAACAAAGTCTATCTAATGTCTATAGTAAAACGTAGTCACCTACTAAGGTTTGTTTTTTATTATGATGATCTGTGCATATTTTGAAAAGAAAAAAGGCCAGAAACCACAACCCGATAATACTGTTATTTAATAATATTTGTGATCTGAAATCAACCAAGGCTTGCTCATTTTTCAAATATTTATTTTCCACATTTAAAGTTGTTATAACAATTTTAAAAAAAAGCTCCTATAGCCATTTTCCCCTCCCCCCCAGAAAGCTGGGAATCCATTCAGCATAGTTATGTTTTTAATTCATACATCTCTTTTACAAGGATTTTATTTTTTTTGACAGTGCCTGTGACTCTTTTAAAGGCTTCAGTTCAAAGAGAATACTGGGGGAATAAGCAGAGGCATACATTGAGAAAAGTCAACTTTAAAATATTTTTCAATTAATTAGCTTTTCTTCAAAGGTGAACAAAGGAGGCAGTTAAGTGTTACCAGCATGTAAAAATTACAGTTGTATAATGCTTGGGGTACTCACCTGATACCTCCTGTGATTGTTTATGAGAAACTTCCCTCTTGGAAGGGAGCATGTAAATACAGGGAGAAAGGGCGTAAATCTTAAAGTTAGAAATTGTCTGGTTGGCATTTTCTCCATTTTCTCATAACTCTAAGCAAGTTCTTTCTATCATGTAATAGTTTAGAATTGAAGATCTTTCGGATTTTTTTTGTCATTCCCTTGAATGATTGCAAAGAAGGGGAAAAATAATTCAAAGGTTGTTTATAATGGCATAACTTCTGTCAGAGATGGCTTTCATCTTGAAAGCCACTGTTTAAATCCCAGATTTTTTTCTTGAAGGTTCTTGATTCTCAGTTTAAGCTCTTATTCTGTTTTTAGAAGATTAAAAGGATACTCTTTAACTCCCCTACTCTGTGACCAGTGTAAGCTTTATTTCTTTGGAGCAATAAAGTGTTAAGCCATACATAGTGGAAGATAAAGTACCCTTTTGTGTCTTTCTTGTTTTAAATATTGCTACAGTAAAACTGCAGCTGAAAGATTCACTCTAACTTTTGGAATTAATATGAATACATCAAGTCAAAAGTATAGTATAAACTAATGTTTTTTGAAATTATATCATTTTCTAGATAGCAGGACTTTAAGTGCTTTTACAACTGTCATGAAAATAGCTGTACTGTTATTACTTTAAGAAATGAGTAACAGTGTTTATTACATACAGCATGTGAATGCAGTGCATGTATTTGCAATTAGTATGTACCTAGTAATTAATGATTTACAGCCTTGACTCAAAAGAGCATTGTTAAGCAACACTCAAAAGTTAATCTGGATAGAAATGTAAACCACCTTTTAACCTACCATAGTGGACTTCAGTAGGACAAGAATTGTAAGGTTGCTCCCCGTTTGTACTTGCCTTTTTCCCTTTAAAGTTACCATTGGTTGAAATTATGTGTGTGTTAAACTTGTTTATAAATCTGTGAAGATCCAGCTTTTCCAATTTCTGAAGTTTAAGGAACTTCAGGTGCTTGAGAGTTGGACATATTAGAGTTGTTATAAGCATGGTAGTGGGAAGAATCTGGCAAACGGGGATTTTGGAACAGAAGATCTGTAGTCTGTGTAGGCCTTTTTCAAGTGCTTTACAACTTTTTTTTTTTCCTAGAAATATTCTCTGTTTGTAAGTGCACATGCAATTATGAAGGGCATTGATTTTTCCATTAAATTTTATTTGCAGGCCTGAAAGAGTTGAGTCATGCAGTGATAAATCTGTCTTCATCTTGACCAAGAACGTCTTAGAAAGCTTAACTGGACCCTTTTAGATAATATGCAACAACCCAGTATGATTAGGTTGCATTAAGCTCAACTTGTTGCTAGTAAATTGCTTCAGCACAAGAAAGTGAATATCCTGGGAATATAAATAAATAGTTGGAAGATAACAAAATAACTGAAGCATGTGATTGTAGTAAGGTCTGATGGGGATTCTTGTGCTGTCATCCTTCCCCTGTTGACATCCATCTTTTCTATTTAACTTATAGCCTTAAATAGGCATGATGAAAGTCGTTAAAAGCTTAAATTAACACAGTAGCTGAGAAATGCTGTCCCTTCAGACCATATATGCTAGAAAAATAGATGATGATTTTCCAGCTGTGACAAGGCTTATTTACTTTCTGACAGGAAACTTTCTTCAAAACTAGAACTGCCAAGACACATGGGGATTCATGCTGGCATCAAACCCTTTCATTGCCAGCATTGCAAGTAAAAAGCAAGGCTTTATGCCCTCTCTGATGTTGCATATGTGATAGCATATAGCATATGGGTGAAGTCTATGTCTGTCCTTATGTTACTGCTTGCAACTGACTGCTTGGAGGAAGAGTCGGGGAGAAGAGCAGTACAGCTGAATACTGAATGCTGTTTAGGAGTACCAGTGTTGTGCTATAAAAAGCATTTCTAGAGGAAATGGTGTGTATGTGTGTCTTGTCTAACCTCCTGCTAGTTTGATCTCTTACACTGAGTATGTGAAACCTGAACACTCTGATTCTGATTTAGAACAGGCAGTTTTTTTATGTATTTTTGTGGCATTTGGGAATGTTGACCTTTAAGGGTATGCTTGAGTTACTTTCCTGAATGTGAATCTATTGATTGAAATCCTGATTTAGGATTTACATCATAAAACAGCTATGACAAAGTATAGATAATTCCAATAAAACCTCTGGTCCTTTACCTGTCACAAAGAAAGTCTTTGCCTTTGCTGCTGTCAGAGGGGCATCATCTTCCAGGCAATTCAGAAGGTTTTTCTTGGACTGATACACTGTAGCCAGGAAAATAAGAATTTAATCTCAAATCGCTTTTAAATCAGTTTGCTCAAATTTGCATTTTTTAATATAATGGGCTCTTGGTTTTCCAGCTCTAAATTCAATTCACTTTCACTTTCTAGCAAGCTGCTTTCTTTGTTTTTCTGTTTCCAAGTTTGATGCCAAACTTCTGTTGGAAGGCCGAGCCTCTCTGACGGATGCTCTGGGGTTCTTTGTCTTGTTCAAGGAACTTGTTTACACTGACTTCATGTTACCATAGTTATTTGAAGTCCATCATCCTGCCAAAAAAGTCACTTGTATTAGAATTTTTGAATTTTCCACGTAAGAGCATTCTTTGCATTATCCTCTGTCTGGAACTTTTGGATCTGTTCCATCTTCTAGGCATTTAAAAAGTAAAGCCTTTTTTTTTTTGAGCTGAGCATGCATGCCATGGGATTTAATAAGAGGTTTAATTGAGTGAATAGCATCGGAACATGCTCTGTTTCATTTATGACCTCCTGAAATCTGCTCGGTAATGTGCGCAGTGAGTGGGTGGATGGGGCAGCGGGAAGCCAATTAGCTCCTTGTGACAATATTTACATAAATCAGCATGCGGAGAACCTGTCCTAAAGGACCTGGCAGGGCAGTGAGGAGGCGCTGGCAAAATTCGCCTGCTTCAGGAGGGAGTTTGGCTTGCAGCGGTTTGGCAGGTGGCCGGAGCGGCGTGGGGGGCCCAGCGATGGCAGTGGGCACCACGCGGAGGAGGCCGATCTCTGGCAGAAGGCGCTGCTGTGGAGGGGCCTGGCGGACGTCATACACCATGGAGGCCTGGCGGACATCTTGTGCCCCCGGGATAGATGGCTGCTGCTCTCCGTGGTAGCAGGTGTGCTGTGGCCTGACAGACATTGCCCTATTCAATGTCCTTAGCTTTGCAGAAGGCAGGTGGCCAACGTGCTTCAAAACACACAGGAAAGGCAGGTTGTGCCCAACGAAGAAGAGATTTGGCCCTGAGAAGCTAGCTAGGGAAGGTGGCCAGCCGCTGCTGGTGGTGGTCAGGTACCTGCATGGGTGCATGGCCAAATACATGCTCAAATGGATTCAACTTCTGCAGAAAATAACCAGAATAATTCTGAATTTGCAGTCCCTGTTCTACACAGTGATTTGTCTTCTATTTCTAGTTTCTGACTTGCTCTGCAACCTTCATCAAGCATACAAGAAGTTGCTTATTACCTCTGAAAATATAGGCTATTATCAAGCTGTCAAACCATTGACAACTGCTTCTGAAAATGTCATTGACCTCCCGGTGTTTGCTTCTCCATTGGCAATTGGAAGTAAACATAAATGCTTTGATCTCCACATCATGCTCACTGTGCCTTGCGCACATAATGTGATATCCACTACACTAATTCTTAAAAGCTAACACTTTTATTATTTTATAAACTCAAGTTTATTTGATTTGTGTTTGATTTTGATTTAAAAAAATGAAAATAGATCTTTCTTTTTTTGTCTCTCTCTTTGTTAGGTTGATGCTATTACTTCAGAATTTTAGTACTTGAGAAAAATATGCAGATTTAAAAATTGTAAATTAGAAATTTACCTGGCAATGCAGGCAAAAAGAAAACCTAGTGCTCTAAGCATGTAGCTCACAAAGTTTTTCATTTTTTTTTTCCTGTGTATGTTTTACCTAATTGGTATGGTATCTTTAGAATCTTTACAGAAAATTCCTTCTTTCTTCATTTTTCTTCAAGTTAAAATGACTTAATGTCATTTCCTTTTTGTTTCTTGAAAAATCTCCTGTTTTGCTGCACTTCCCCTTTCTGTATGTGCATGTGTTCTTGTTCTGTTTTCTAATTTTTTAAAAGGGTTTTGGTCACTTTTTCCTGATTATATTTAGGATGGAAGTCAAATTTAAATGCAGTAGGTCTCCTGCTGATAAAACGGACCATAATCTTTAACTGCCTAGACCATTATGTAAGACTGTTTCATTAGTGGTGAGATCACTTGAAAGATGAGATTTGAGGTGGTGGTTTGAGGATGTATTTTAAATGTTAATCTCTTTTTCCCTATTTTTTTCCCCTATACATTCACAGAAAAGGCGTTCCGACCTTCATATTTGATTTCTTGGTAGGTGAGAAGCCTTTCAAATGTAAAATCTGCTCTAGTGCCTTCATTGATGCAAGCTCTTTGTGGTGACACATCCAAACACAGGCCAGTGAGAGGCTGGTCTGGTCAGATAGTTGGTAAGTGCAAATAATCCTCAGGCAAACTTGGCACATCAAAATGTTCTTTAAAAAAAAAAAAAGGTATGCACTCCTAGTCATTAATAAAAAAGTCATGCGTTGAAATAGATTCCTTTAGGCAACTGGGGGCTTCATGGAGGATATGTGTTTTAGAGAGTTGCTTTCTATCCCTCCTTTGTATCTCTTTCTAGGTAACTGCTGTCTAGGTTGTCCTAGATGTGCAGAACAGCAGTATGATAAATACTAAAATACTTGAGAGCTGATAATATCAGTGTGTGAGGAGACATTGGTATGGGTGGCAGTGACTTGCACTTTTATGTATTCATTTACTGTGTATTTTAATCTACTGTACCATACTGCTCTTCCACTCATCTTGCCTCTTGCTTTCCTTGTAGGGTTTTGATTTTGTCTCTGCGGTTGAGGAAATGATCAAATTTGTGTTAGTGCTAACACATTTCCTGTTGTGAAACCATACATCACACTTCTGTTGATGCTGACAGAGTAATCATGAGATAAGAGTGAGCATTAGCCTTACTAAAGCTCAAGCATGTGTTGAAAGTACGTACTAGCAACTGTAGACTGTTTAAATGCTAAATTCTTGTGTATTTAATCTCTGTACATTGTGCTACTAGCTTTTTTTAAACTCCAAAAGTTTAAAGCAAGATAATGCCAGTTTAGTGGGGAGATAGGCTGATATTTTTACTTAGAGGGGGCAAAATCACTTTGTTTCTTTATCCTTTGTAATAAAAATAATTATGCTTGCAAAACAAATGTTCCTTTCGCAGAGTCCTTTGCTAGAATTCAAATCTAGAAACATACCTATCAAAGGTGATAAGGGAAATCTTGAAGTAAATTCCCTCTTTACTGATGACTTTTTGGCAACTGAGTAATAGAATAACAGGAATTACTATTTTGTCAACTATCTTAAAAATAAAATGTGCTATCTGTAAACATTATTCAGATAAATTTGTATAACATAAACATCCAATTTTTGTAGTGAAAAATGAAGGAAATTCAAATAATGGAGTAGTCACTTCCTGTTAAAAAAGCTGAAGACATTTGTTTATAGATGTTTGCTTTCTAGGAAGTGTTGCATATGCCCTATTGTATGAGCAGGTGAAAAGGAGTTGGAGAACTTGCAGGGTAGTTACAGTAAATGCTAGAGACAATGAAGTGGAACAGTAGTAACTCCTATGTATTATAGGAAGCACTGGAAATCCATTTTGATCTCTTGTCAGATTAGTTTTAGTTATAAGCTACAGTTAAATATAATAAGGACTGTCTTGTGTTACTAAAAATCTAATTTTAAAATAAAACTGCTGTAATAGTTTTCATAGTATTTTGTCTCTTGCAACATAACTTTACAAGCATATACTCTTTCACTTATTTCTTATAAGTCAGCCTGAATTGTTTAGATCAAAGTTTGCTGCTTGTAAATTGACAAAGCACCTGCTCTCTCCATGTCTCCTTCACCAGCTGCCTTTGCCTGGCTAAATGCACCTTAGCTATTGAAATGCAAACAATTGTATGCCTAACTTTTGTGGTGAAAAATTTCTACTGAAGTAAATGGAAAGTTTTTTTCAGTTAACTTGCTCTAGGTAAGATATCTGTGTTTTCCTATCTGTAGGATCAGGAAGTAAATATTTATGAATAAACCCTCTGTAAGAGTAAATGTTATCACTTGTATGTTAAATTTATACCTACAAAATATTTGATTAGTACCTAAATAATTGTAAGTGCTAACACCTATGTTGTGTTTCAGACCTAAATAGTTTGGATGTTTGAAATGACCACTTGTGAAAGAGTTTCCTTGAATTGTGTAAATAAAGTGAAGGATTTCCTCTTCTAAGTAGTATATTTCAGGTCTTTTAATAGTAAAAGATTTGCAAAGTAATATCCTCTACTTTTGAAATTGTGTCAGGAGTAGAAAAAAATCTGGAAAGGATAAAAAAAAAAAATGCAATAACCCTTAATTTAGCTAGTACTCAAGCATGTATTTTACACTCACATTAAACCTATTAGGCTGATCTCAGTGGCTTGTGTTTAAGCTGAAGTGTGAAGGGCTATCAATTGTGAGCAAGCAGATCATAGAATCACAGAATGCCTAAGGTTGGCAGGGACCTCTAGAGGTCATCTAGTCCAACCCCCCTGCACACACAGGGCCACCTAGAGCACGTGGCACAGGACTGCAT